>CAJHQP010000853.1:0-146684 GCA_905132765.1 Moricandia arvensis
TATTGTAATACAATTTAAATGATTTTAAAGGATATTTTTTTCGTCTTTCCAAACCTCATCTACCCATTCTTTATGGATGCGCAAATTATGATGTTTGAACACAATTGTTTCCATAGAATGCTTGAGATAAACAGAATATGTGCCATCTATAAAATCATGTTGATTTTTCCAGTGCACCATGCTCCGTTATGAAACCCTTCCACGCAACCTACCAAGTCAAAACCTTTGGGTTTCCAGATCGTGGTGGTTTAGGACGTATTCTGTTATGGGTACTGCTTCCAAAACTCTCTTTTGCTTATTCTTGTGGTCTAGTGTAGAATTCTCAACTGTCACCCTTCTGCACACCATCACCACATTCGTAATCACTACAGTTCATGGATACCATATTTGACTATTAGTATCAACTTCTGATGCAACTTCCACATCTGCACCGATTTTGAGTAGAGTTGACACTCTTCTTTCTTCAGTCTGTGAAGATGTAAATTCAGTGACATCAGACATTTTTGATCTTTGTGGGTATTAATTAAAACATATATAGCAAAGTAAGTCATATCTTCTTGGTGTCTTCTCTATTTGAAATTGCTTTCATTGTTTTTGGAAGTTGTGACATTCTCTTTTCTCGGCAGCCTACAAGTTTAAAAACAAATCAATAAATATTTCCTGAAAACGTTACATGCTTCATAAATTTTAAAAAATAAAAAGTTGCATCCGTTAATGTAAAAGTCGGGTTTTAAAACTTGAGCATACCTTGTTTGTTTGTGAAAAATCTATATTGGTTGACTGAGTTAGAGGTTGTGTTTGAGTAATGGTATTGATGAAATGGTTTGTGAAATCATCTATGTCATACAATCTGTAGTATCCTCGAGTGTTTCATCTGCTTGATTTGATTTGGAAGACGTCTTATAAATGCTCTGTGTCAATCTGCAAAAAAAAAAAAAAAATCAGGACGGCTATCATAAAAATGTACAGACGCTTCCTAAACTAACTAAAATAAGAATGATCATATACTTTTTCCGTCACATTAGATGATATAACTTGAGTGCCAGTCTCTGTCGCAGCCTATATGACAAAAGAAAATGGTAAGAGATCAAGTAAACATAATCAGGAAGGCTATCATGAAAATGTAAAAATGCTTCCTAAATACTTAAACAAAGATTGAGCAGATACTTGTTGTGTCACATTAGAAGATATAATTTGAGTTCCAGTCTCTGTCTCAACCTATTGACAAAGAAAACAATAAGAGATTCTAACTACAATTTTTTAACTAAATATATTTTTTTACGTCAATATTTTCATAAACTGGTGGAGACATTGGACTTTGTGGAGAGTCCAGTGTTTCATTCTCCTTAAAAAAATATAGAGAAGAAGTAGCTATGAAGAATTTCATATAATTATATGTCAAATTGAGCATATGGTTTTTACCTTTTCATTGTTCAAATCCAGTTTGGTTGTTTGATCATTGCTTGGACAAGGTGTTTCAATGACTATTTCGGGAGTATCATTATTTTTTTCCCTCCAACTATGATACACGAAGTTTAAGTTGATTGTTTCTTTTTCAAGAATAGAGATGCGGTCGCTCATGGTCTTGAAGATCTCTTCCATCTTTTCGCTCATTTTTTAAGCTTTGAAACTAAAGATTCCTCATTTGAAGAAGATGCTTGGCCTAGCTCGACATCGCTAAAAAGATTAGATCTTCTTACTATTTCTCAATAGTCTCACAGAATCTATACATCTATTACTCCAATCTTCAGCTTTGATTCTATATCCTTTTTTGACCAATTTGAATCACTTCATCTAGATCTTCATCATCTTCGTCTTTCATTATCAAACAGTCTTCAGGATCATGGGTATTGAAGGTAAAACGCAAGTGACCTTCAACTACAACCAAAGTAGATCCAAAGGCATTAGTTTTTTAAAATATAAAAAGAATCAAAACCTCAAGAAGTAGCAACTTACATTTACTTCGGCTTCGATCCTCATGACTTGTGGTAGAGTTGGAGTCATTGTACTTGTGTATTTCTCACACAAGAAGATAGGTCTGTCTTCTTGAATCTCTAGGATTGATTGATCGTACTGTAGTATGCATTCCTTTGTAGCAGGATGCTCTCAATAAGCTATAGCACTGACAGGCAAAACCTCTCATCATATGAGTTTTCTTTTGTTTTAGCGAGCTGCGTTTTTACATCCTCTAGTTTGTGGCTGCCTTCAAGGAAGTTCCAGTTGTAGTTCTCTGTGTTGTTCTGTTGTATTTCTTCTTCTTCAATACATCTCAACCCAGTCATCATATGGAATTCTCGAATTGAGAATCAAAGAAGCTTGCCTCCAAAATGAAACAATAACTCGTTCTCCTTTACTGTCAATAAGCTTATGGTTAGCAAGGCATGAATTATTTTTTCAGATAACTGTAAATGCCTCTCACTGAGTTTTATAAGAGGCCCCATGAAATTGTTCCTGATTCTCTGGAATTCTTCAGCTTTGAGAAGGTCCTTGACAATTTCGATGTAACCAACACTTGAGAATTGGTTAATTGTTACTGACTGCTGCGGTTCTGACCCAAATTTATATTTCAATGGAGGAAATGCCAATCTCATAAGGAAAGAGTCTCCCAGTTGTTTATTTTTCTCTGTAAAAGAGTTTTCATTAACAAAAAAACTCAGGAAACCCTATCCTAAAAATTGACAAATGTTTTCCTGAAATTCAGAATTGTTTTTGGAAATTGAAAATTAGTGTCTTCGATCTTACATATTGCTCTTTGTTAGGCTTCGTGACCCTAATTTTATTTTAAATACCAATTTCAAAGACCCTAATTTCAGTTTCTTATCATTTTTAATTTGAAATTGAGGAGGTTTACTGTCGCCGTGATTTCGTCACCCGTCGCCCTGATTTCGTCGCCGTCTCTGTGCTTTGGTCGCCGTCTCTGTGCTTTTCGTCTCTGTGTCGTCGTTTTCGATATTTTTGTCGCCGTTTTTTCGTGATTTCAGTTTCAATCGCGAGAGTGTTTTTTTTAATGTATTGTAGTCAAATGGGTTATTTTTGAGATAGAAACTTTGAGGTGCTCTTTTTGGAACATAAATTAGAAAGGGCTATATAGGAGAATTGCACGATATAAAATATGTTTGTTTTATATTTTAAAATAATGTTTATACTATATTTTAAAATTATAAAAAACTTTGGAAAATTATAGATGAAAATCTACAAACATATTTCATAATTTTTTTTAAATTTTTATAAATACTAAATTTTCATAAACTTTTAAAAAGATTTGGAGAAAACAAAGAAAAACGAATTAGTAGCTTAGAAAGTAGGGGTGAGAGGGATCCATATATCTGTGAAATTTAGGATATCCAGATCCGGATTCACCGGATCTGTGATTTTAGTTTTCGGATCCGGATCCGAGTCTTTGAGTATCTGGACTTCGGATATCCGTTTAGATATTGTGATACCCAAAATATTTAGATTCAGATCTGGATCCATAAAAATAATTAAAATATAAAAAATAAAAAAAAATAAAAAAAAATTCTTAAAATAATAGATAATTAAATATTATGCAAAATTTAAGAATATATATATATACAATATTTGTAAAATTAAAGTATAATAATATAAAATTAAATTATAGTATAACTGCTAATACATCAAATATAATTATTTATAAAACTAAAAATTTAATATTTTAAACACATATATCCGAATCCGGATATTTGGACCTAAAAATTAAGATATTCGGATACGGATACCGATCTGGTTTGGACGGATCTGAAATTTTACTATCCGAATCCGGATCCCGAATAATAAGTCTGAGGCCTATTAAAAAAGTGAGAAACATGAGCTAAAATGTTTGTGATTTCTTTCTTATTAAAATTGTTTATATTTTGTTAAAATATAATAAACTAAATTGGAAATACTTAGTTTAAACACAAATAAGGTTTGTACTCATGTGAAAACTTAATTAGAATATAACTTTTTAATTCGGGTTGGATGCCTATTTCCCCCCTAGATACACTAACCCTAACTTATTCCCCCCCAAACTATCAAGTTCTTCATAATCCCCACCCAATCATACACTTTCTCTTAAATATCCCCCTAAATTTTTTTAATCCCCCTCTCTAATCAATTCTTAAATCGCGATTTGTAAAAGAAAAATTGCGTTTAAAAATTGTGATTGTCAAATTTAAAATAAACCGATCCAACCCATATTTATCAATCTCAAATCAAATTGGGGCTTAGGGTTTGAATGATTTTTCCTTTTTTTCACGACAGAAAAAAGTGAGAGAGAGAGAGAGAATCCACGTGAAACACACACACACACAGAAGAGAGAGAGAGAGAGAGAGAGAGAGAGAGAGAGGAGAGAGAGAGAGAGAGCGAGAAGAGAGAGAGAGAGAGGAGAGAAGAGAGAGAGGAGAGGAGAGAGAGAGAGAGAGAGAGAGGAGAGAAAGAGCGTGAGAGAGAGAGGAGAGAGAGACAGCGTGTGAGAGAGAGAGAGAGACAGCTGTGAGAGAGAGAGAGAGAACGTGAGAGAGAGAGCTTGAGAGAGACACTGGAAACAGAGAGAGAAAGAGCGTGAGAGAGAGAGAAAGAGCGTGAGAGAGATACCCTTCATCTTCTCAAAGCACTTTAACACCTCTGAAACTTGTCCATGATACCCATATCCAGACAATAATGTTACACTTAAGACAACTCTTTATCATCACAGCATGAACTCTCATCTCGTGTTCCAGCGACGCTAATGCAGAACACGCTCTAAACACCGAAACCTGCTACTACGCCATCACAGGCCCAACAGCTTCTTTCAATCTCCCAGTAATGCAAAGACCTTGTAATATCTTGTCAGGCTGCTCTTTCTTTCCCTGAAAGCTAAAACAAGTTGCAGGTCAACACTAAACTCAATGAACTCTTGAGATGAAACCATGGAGACCTCTTTCTAACTCTAACTCTAACTCTCTCTCTCTCTCTCAAGCTAACTCTCTCTCTCTCTCACGCTCTCTTCTCTCTTCTCTCTCTCTCTCTCTCTCTCTCCTCTCTCTCTCTCTCTCTCTCTCTCTCTCTCTCTCTCTCTCTCTCTCTCTCTCTCTCTCTCTCTCTCTCTCTCTCTCTCCAGTGTCTCTCTCTCTCTCCAGTGTCTCTCTCTCTCTCTCCAGTGTCTCTCTCTCATGCTCTTTCTCTCTCTCTCTCTCTCACGCTCTTTCTCTTTCTTTCTCTCTCTCTCTCTCTCTCTCTCTCTCTCTCTCTCTCTCTCTGTTTTCCAGTGTCTCTCTCAAGCTCTCTCTCTCACGTCTCTCTCTCACGCTGTCTCTCTCTCTCTCTCTCTCTCTCTCTCACGCTCTTTCTCTCACGCTCTTCTCTCTCTCTCTCTCTCTCTCTCTCCTCTCTCTCTCTCTCTCTCTTCTTCTCTCCTCTCTCTCTCTCTCTCTCTCTCTCTCTCTCTCTCTCTGTGTTCACGTGGATTCTCTCTCTCTCTCTCACTTTTTCTGTCGTGAAAAAAAAAGGAAAATCATTCAAACCCTAAGCCCCAATTTGATTTGAGATTGATAAATATGGGTTGGATCGGTTTATTTTAAATTGGCAATCACAATTTTTTAAACGCAATTTTCTTTTACAAATCACGATTTAAGAATTGATTAGAGAGGGGGATTAAAAAAATTTAGGGGGATATTTAAAGAGAAAGTGTATGATTGGGTGGGATTATGAAGAACTTGATAGTTTGGGGGGAATAAGTAGGGTTAGTGTATCTAGGGGGGAAATAGGCAGCCAACCCTTTTAATTCACAAGACCATGAAGAATTTTTGGTAATTAAGAACTCTAAAAGTACTATATTACATTGGAGGCTTAAGATAAATACCTTTTTAATTGCTATATAAACACGGTTCTCGATGTATTATACATAAATATGTATTATACATATATATAGAATATTATACATAAAAGTACAAAAGATTCTTTCCCGAATACACTCCATATTCCACGTTTCTAATAAATCGTTAGGGCTAGGGCTGGGCATTTTATCCGTTAAATTTGATTCGATTCATTATTTGTTTCGATTCGATCCGTAAAATCAGGATATCCGTAAATCGTCGAAGCAAAGCAAATATTAAAAGTTATTATCCGTTAGAAACGAATCAAATCACAAATACTAAAAAAATTAGAGCTGGATATCCGTTCCGATCCGACATTATACAAATAGATGTATATCTATAAATAAATATAAATTTTTATATGTATAATTTTATAAAATTATTATTTTAACATAGAATTTTATTAATTTTATTTAGAGTTTAATTATAAAAAAAATTGTGTGTTTAAAAAAATGATTAATTTCAGAAATTATGGAACATATAATTTCATTTATTTTTATTTTTCAATTTAATTATATTATGCAAAAATATTTTTTGAAAACAAATTTTATAGTTTTTCTTAATTTACTTGTATTAAAAAAAGTAGAGGAGATATCCGTAAAAATTCGCAAATATCTCAAAAAAAATCCGGATATCCGTATTTCTTCGAAAGAAAGCAAATCGGAAAATCAGATATCCATAAGATACGAAGCAAATCACAAATACTGAAAATTATGGAGATATTCGATCCGTGACCACCCCTAGTTAGGCCCCATTTGTTCCACATGCGTAATGCCTAGTGAGTTTCCGAAACAAGTTTAACAGTAATCAATCTTTCCTTGACAAGCAGCTTGGTTTTAGGCTACACATGAATGGGATGTCTTCTTGTAATACCATAGAATAAAATAACTTCATCCTCCACAAATAAAAGCTTTTGTTATCTATGAAAGTGCTAATATGGTTTTAGGCTACATATGAATGTTTGTTTATTTTTCTTTTATTCATCTATGTTTATTTGTATTTTCTCCTCCTTTATAACAGTTTCTAAATTAAGACAAAACATATAAATTATAATGTACTGGATAGGGTAAACAATAACCAATGTGACTAATCTTACAACAAACCAAAAGATAAATGCAACTCCAATTTTCCTTTGGAGATTTCACCACTAATACATGAAAGAAAAAACTACCAAGAGCTCTCAAATATACCAAAACAAATCTATCATCTGAATAAAACTTTCCTCAGACTGGAGCTTTTTTGTTTAACTCTCTCAGATAAACAAGTCTCGGAAAGTAGCCAATTGGACAAGAAGTGGGGATATACATTGTTGCTTATACGCTTTGTACTTTCTCCGGCATCTCCTTGGCTTCCACACTCTTCATTTCCTGCGTTGTTTTATGTGCAAAAAGAAGTAAAAAAAATGAATTGCTGACCACAATATGTTTCCGAGAAACACATGCAATACATCAATTGACTTAAGAGAGTGAGTCCAACACCATTCATGACACTTTTATTCACAATTGGGTAAAAAAGATCACGCTTTAAATCACGGGAAGATATGTTGTTCCATTGTTGTGTTCACTAGCTTAGAAGCAAAACAAGAACTTAGAACTATCTTTGCAACAAAGTTTAACCAGAACGTATATTCAGAGTAATATTAACAAAAAAAACACTGACGAATCAAAGCGAAAAGGGAAGTTAATATAGATAGAAAGTAGTACAAAGAAAAATTCAAGAACCAATTCAGAAAAAAAAAAAGTGCAAGAACGAGAAACATACACATACCAAGAAAAGAGGAAACAATAAACGACAATCTATGAAGGAACACTTACAGATCCGTTGCCTTCGTAGTACTCGTCCAAAGCCCACTGGTACTTAGATTGGTTTAACCCAAACCATCTCACCAAATGATCATCCACGCTTGAATGTGCTGTCGTAAAATAATTTAGCAGCACACACACAAGAATGTCAAAAGTTGCAATTTTTTTAATTGTCTTTTTTAGGACCAAACTACAATTCATGGTACATAAGCAATAATGTTCACCTAAATCTACTTCCAAAAATAGAATCTTTAGATCAATTTCTTCATCAATCAATGAGAGGGTATCAGAGAAACAAGAAAATGTTATCTCAATAATGAAGATCCGAAAATGAGTAAACTTTTTCCTCAGATTTCTCTCGTTCCGTACCATTTTGAACCTTTGTGACGGCGTTTTTGAAGAACCCTAAAACTGAGCCGTCCTGTTCAGAGGAAGCCACCGATTTAAACTGCTGCGGAGGAGGACGAACCGGCGGTTGAACGATGGGTTTTTGAGAAACGGTGGCAGGAGATTCAGGTGGTTTTGGAGTTGCCGGAGGAGTCATGAAGACAGTGTAAGGCCCGATTTTTCCGATGACAGGAGGAGGTGTTGATGGGTCTCTGTTGATCGGCATCTTGAGACGAAATGGAAGGACGTTTCTCAGACAAGAATCTGAGAAGCTAAGCTAGTTGTGCAAGTTGCAGACAGAGAATGTGAGACGGTGGATATGTAAGAGAGAATCCCGTGAGGTTTTGGTTCGTCCAATCTATGTGCTTCAAGTGTAAATGTCCTTTACTTTTCACACTCACCAAAGAGTCAAAGTCACAGTTCATGTTTTTTCCTTTCCACCGAATCTTTTTTATTCTGTTTTAATAAGAGTAATACCTAGGATAACTTATATATATATATATATATATATATATTAAAATAGTTTTAAATGAGAAAATAATTAAAATAAAATTTATTAAAAAGTGTAAATATACATTTATATTCAAACTTTTGGATTAAATAATCTATATTTAGAGTTTAGAGTTATCGGATGAGGTTTTGAAGATGAAATTTAAAATTTAAAAAATATATTAAAATTTTCAAAATAAAAAGGTTTATTCTGGTTATTTTTTTCTTTAGATTTATTTTTGTTAAAAAAATTTCAAAAATATATTCGAGAGATTTATCCTTTCAATAAAGTTAACTAGATTTTGATCCTTACTTTAAAAACGTAAAATTATTTTCAGATTAAATACATTTTAAAAGTATTTATATATTTTCATCTTTTAAAATACATAATTTGTATTTTGTCGATATGCACTTTATATATATTATTTTAAAATTATTTCTGTAATCATACATGTCACTGTTCTTATTATTTATTTTCATATGTTTTAAATTTTGTTTTATCTTTTAATCAGTGCTTAGGGATTATTATTATTATTAATTAGAATTTCCAAAATCATATGAAATCAATGTCAAAATACCCGAGTTGCATCCGGAGTCGCATCAATAAACCTGTGACTTGTGTATAGTTTGATTTGAATTTACTAAAAGCGTTAACATATTAAAATTAGAGATAATTACCAAAATAGATCTAAAAAGTTTTTGTCTCTAAAATAGCATTTAAAAAAATGATTAAAATAAGTTTTATTAAAGAGTATAAATATACATTTATATCACTTGTGTTAACTATTCTAAATTTAGGGTTTAGAATTATGGGATGGAGTTATGGAGGTTAGGTTTAAAATTAAAAAAAAAATCAAAATAAAAAATGTAGTTATTTTTTTTCTTAAAGACTATTTTTGTGACAAAAACTTTTTAAAAAATATATTTAAAAGATTTACCCTATTTATTATTACTGATTAGTCTATAAAAATTCAGAAAACCTGAATGTCTTAATAAAAAGTGAATTGAATTTCTCATATATATTTAATTGTACATAACAATGAATAAACTTGAATTGTGAATTTTAAAATCTGATGAAACTTTTACTCTACAACTCCAGAAGAATTATGATATAGAAAACCAATAAATATATTTATTATTTGATATATTAATTTATTTATATTTAAAGTTCAAACTAATATATCTATGGTATATATTTTTTTGAATTTAATATTTGAGAACGTTTGTATTGTAATATTTTGGTGACTAATCTTATTTATATATTTAAACTTTCATGTTTGAGAGTTATTAGTAGAATATCTCTATACTTTATAATAACTGACCAAAAAAACAGAGAAAGAAGATTATTTTTAAAAATGCCAACTTTACATTTTTTAATTATTTATATATAGTATTGTAAATATGATACTATGTAGATTTGTTTGACTATTTAGACAAAACATATATGGTCGTATGATTGATTCATTGCTTATAAACCCAAAACTAACCTTTGACCCGCGCGCCCGCGCAGATGTTATTTTTATAAATATCAAATATTTTAAGCAATTTGTTTGATATAACTGTATATATGAATGAAACTTAATATTTGATATCCGTTATCCGATCTGAGATCCCATCCACTTCAAAAAACGGATATTCGGGGATCCTGATAGTGATTTCACGGATTCGACTGATCCAAGTACGAATTCGAATAGTAAAATTTAGGTCTAATATCTCGATCTAGATATTAAATATTTAAAATTTAATTATAGTTATCTATGTATATTATATATACTATTATATAAAATAACTAAAATTTTAATTTTAAATTTGAATGCTTTTAAAGTTTTTTAAAATAATAATTTTAAATAGACAAATAGATGGTTAATATTTAGGTTTTTAATTAAAAAATAGGTCCAAATATCTGCGTGTATTCGGATTTTCGTTCCAACCCCGAATATCCAGATCCGGATAACAATTTTACGAATCCGACGAATGCATATCCGAATCCATATATCCTAAAATACCTCAGAAATTCGATATGTCCTAGACATAACTGTGTATATGTATTATATGGTGATTAAAAATTTTAAATTTATAAATTACATAAATTATTCTTATTAGATATATCGTACAAATGAATAATACATTGTATTTGTTTGTATATATAACCATTTATAATAAATATTAGTATGTATTTTAGTTACTAAATTGTTATGGAAAATTACATGATTTTGTTATTTTAAATGAATAAGTTCAAATTATATAAAAAATTATTGACATTATTAGTTTTTTTATAGTTCAAATATAGTTGGTTAGCTTATATGAATATGAATAAAAAATAAAACTAATTTAATTCTATATATATATATATATATATAAACACATATACATTTTTCAATGATAAATGTTGTTAATGGGCTTAACCCAAATTTATTTTTTCTGGTTAATAATCAATGTTTAGATGTTTGGATGCAATGATAGTATCAGTGGCATTTCTTGTAAATATTAAGTAAAATCAAGGGTTATTTCTTATTTGTACTTCAGTTTTAATAGATTAGATGCTTTATAAATTGTTTTGAAGTAATTCATTAGAGCATGTATATTGAGGGTTCATAAGGGGTTCATAAGGAGGGTTCACACAGTTTTCTAGATGAACAGTGATGAACCTGTGGCTTTGGGGTTCTCTCTGGTGAACCTGTATCACCATTGTTCTGTGGGTCCCATGACACGTGGCGGCCCGCGATTGGTCTATCTTTTTTTTTATAGAAAAAACAAAAAAAAAGAAAAACAAAAAAATTTAATAATAAAAAGAAAAAAGATGAACCCCAAAGGGGGTTCATTGGTGTGGATGCCCCAACCACAATAAATCCAAGCATTATCTAAGGTGAGAAAATAAGAATCTATAAAAAAACTACACGTTATGAAATTAGGTTACAATGGTTGAGTGGTTGTCTTGTACCAAGTGACGTCGTCACCGCCCGACCACCACGGTAAGTTTCAAAATCTCTCCTCTTCACTCAAAAAAAATTGACCATTGATTTTCAAAAACCACCATCACATTCGTTATTCTCCATTAATCAATCGTCGGAAATGGTACCCTGTTTCTGTTCTCCAACTATATACCTCAGTCTTTCTGAGAAACTATGTGTAAAAGTAAATCAATGAACCGAACTTTGTTTTGAAGAAGAAACATAACTGTTGCTTTTAAAAAACGAAACTGTTTTCCGTTAAGATATATAGAGTGTGGTTAGTGTTTAAATACAATTAGATACAGTTATCAAAAAAATCAGTTTTTTTAAAAGGAAATTTTATTTTTATTATAAATTTGATACTACTTTTCAAATTTACCTTAATTTTTTTTTTTATGAAAATAGACTTAATTAGTTTTCCTAAATATTTATAAAAAATTAGAAAATCAACCTCTATCTTTAACACTAAATCCTGAGCAATAATCACTAAAATGTAAACTCAAATGTTAATATATTTTTGATAGTGTGTATTTTTGCAAATGATATTTAACTTATGTTATTTTTAAAGATTTTACTTTTTAAAAAAAAATAGGACTAGTGGTAAATAACTAATATTCCAAGTAGTTGTAGGGACAAAAATTAACAGTGTTCCCCTTGTAATAGTAACAAGAACTTGATCTACGCCCCGCGCATGTGTTTGATTTAACTTGTGTTCAACATAAATTTATAAACTGCTGGTTTTATAAAAAAAACTCATGTATATATTTTTATGTATAATTTACATATAGAGTAGAATATATTATATTATAATATAAATATTTGATAATAATTTTCGTTTATTTGTAATGATCTAACTTGATGCAGTTTGATGTAATTGTACTATTCATATATTAACATGTAGTTTTTAATTTATTTTAAAAGAAAAAAATACTAAAAAAATTAAAGGTCAATGTAGAAATGTTGATTTGGTTAGATAAGATTTGGAATTGTAAATATTTAATTTATATTTATTTTAATTATAATGGTAGAATCTGTGAATAAAAAAAATACAAAAAAGAAGTACTTAATTTATTGCAAATGCAAAAGCTAAACTAGTAAATAAAAAAGATTTTTTTTTATATTGCTATCTATGTTTCCAAACAATTATCATTTATATTGTTATCAATGTTTTCAAACAATACCAAAAGGTACTTTAGTTTTAATAATATAGATGATTTTCTTTTTTTGTTTTAGTAGTTAGGTTAACCGAAAAATTAAGGATGTGTTTTTGTTTAGATTTTTCATTTTATTATAAACTAAAATAATATAGGTCTTAACTCATATAAATCAAATCAGATATAATATTAGTAAAATAGTTTAATAATATAAATAGAAATATATATTTTTTTCAATTTATAATAAATATACGGTTTCATTCTTGCATGGGGTGAGATGATTCTTACATTTCGACCAGAAGAAATTGAAGCTGGTTATCTCAGACCCGATGAGTTTGGAATTTTCAGAGATGTTGAAGGACATAAGAGACGTCCTTCTAATGGCTGAACTATCAAGAAATTTCTTTGGACAACATCAACAACCATCGATCGACGCATATGTACCATCATCGATCGACAACAAGAAACAGAAGCACGAAAAATACAGAGAGCAGAGATTGATGATCTTGTGCATGAGATCTACAAAGCTCAAGAGATGTCACTCGATGATTTCTACATGAGGCTTGATGATGTATATTATCCCATTTATAGATGCCTTACCAACTTGACTACACGTATGGATGACATGAAGCAAAAGATGTATACTGTTCATAGACAGCATGCGAGTAGACCAGATAGACTAACATCGATCGACGGCAAAACCTTGCCATCGATCGATACTGAGTTCGACAGACAAAAGTCCGCAGCAGAACACCACTTAGAAGATAGGTTCGATGAAATTAATTTTTCTCAGAGCCTGATGAATGAATAAAGGGAAAAGAAGATAATTGTCAAAGTTCCGAGATAACTATAGAAACTCGGGAAGATAAGGAAGATTTCCGTGGAAGGATAAACTCGAATCGGGGGCAGAAAAGGAAAGACAACCAAACTTGAAGACCTATATAAGAGAAGCAAGGGAGAGGGACGCAAACACACGAAAGTCTCTGCAATTCAGCACTAAGAAAGATTTTTAGCAATTTTGTTTTTGACATCGAGCAACAACTCAAACTAGGTCTTGGGTTTAAGGGTTAGGTGCTAGAACTAGGGATACGCCAACAACTGTTATGGCCGAAGCTTAAAGATGATTCAATAAGATCTTTCTTTTCACTCGCAATTCATATTAGATTATCTTACGTTTTGTTATTCATAATTTGATCACTTGTGGTAGGCTCAGCAGAAATCTGGGACCTCAGGGAAAGTTAAGGTTTCTTAACTTTCTTCCGGTTACGGAAATCGACGGTGTGAATTTTGGTTTCCATAACTTGTTATTTTGAGTATTTTTTTTCAAAAGATGAGTTACTTGCAAATTATTTGTTTCAATCTGTTAATTGCTATTTGTGAATACTTGTGAGTTACTTACAACTAATTTCAATTATTAAAAAAATTAGTCATTTTCATAGAAAATACTAGATAAGAGCAAAATTTAGCGAATGGAAAAAGCTGAAAAGGTGGTGAAGTCCAAATCAAAATGGTGTTAGATGACACACATCACCCTATATCTCATCTATTTAGGAAATAAAAAAAATATGCATATTTATCTTTATTTGTTAAGAATATATTATGATGTCGATTATAGAAAATTTTGTTCACCAAGATTTACTTGTACTTCTTCTCCAAGCTAAACTCCTATATTGTATCCCTATATAAAGAGTTCATTATTCATGGAATAAGACACTAATTCCTCTTTTCTCTTTTCTACTTACAACACGTTATCAGCACGAAGCTTTGGCGATCTTGAGCTAATAAGTATAGATATTTATTATATTATATTTTTAGTCTACATCCAATCCTTCTTTAAATCATGCTTATTATCAATTCATGGTTTGTAAGAATGGATTCATACACAATATAAGCTTAGGAGCTTTAGTGGACAATATTGATCTACCTTTGTTTCAAGGAAAGAAAATCATTCAATTGAAAAGAGATCTTGTCGATGTTTATAAGCTAATGCTCAGTCGTATGTGTTCTCTTTGTTAATCATATTTGATGCCTATATTTTATTATTGAAAGTTATCACATTACTGCATAACATATTATTTATTTTCTTATAGAGTTACTTCGATGTTTCTTCATTGAGTGACATGTTTAATGTTCATATATTATTCAATATATTCATTCGTAACCATGATTCATTACATTCACTTGTTAGTATATGGTTGAATATTGTTTAATGCATACTGGTCAATTTATTAAGGTACGAGTCTTTAAGGAACAGCTGCATATAATCTAAGAACACACATATAATTTAATTAAAAGAACTTTAGTTGATGTTTCTAAAGCATATAATTTATGACTGCATATAGATTTAGTTTTACAACCGTAAACATGATACAATTATAGTATATACTTGTGTATAACTAAATTCTTTCACAAGTATGATTTATATGTTATATTTGTATAATTTCTTACATAATGATGTTTACTAATGTGATAGCCATATTTCTATGAGCAAAATTTGAAGTTTCAGAGTTATGTATATTTATATACAAGGCAAAAATTTGCAAAGTGGTTTGACCATCATTAATTAGATCTTCAGTCTCCACTTCATCTCTGTTTATCGAGATAAGTATTTTCTTTTATATATATATGGTCAATTAAACTTTGATTAGTTAATTGAGAACTAGTCAATATATAGATGATTAATAGCATGATAGTACAAATGTAGTGAATGAAATAATTTATTTATTTTAATAAGTAAGATACTTATAATAATATATATTACTATTATATTTTATTACCATTATATATGAGAGTTTTAAGTTTAAGGTTTAACCTTGAAAGATCCATAAGTTTTGGAGAATAATCCAAAGAAAGGTATGATCACCTGGATGTGATTACCTAAAACTCATTATGTGTTTTGCATCTAAAGATTACTAGACTTGAAGTTTGTAAATAAAGCCCAACTATGTTGGATGCTAAATTTTAAAAGTAAAATATTCTTGAAGAGAATATCAGTGATGCAAAGATATTAAGGAATAAATACTTGTATTTTGTCTCCTTTAAACTCAGAAAAACAATGGACTATTGATGTAAGATCATAAATCACGTCTAGTTGGTTATGATTCATTCCCTTGAACAGAATGTGACACTTTGAGAAAGAAAATCCACACAAATAATATTGGTCAAGAATGTGAAAATAAAAGTGGTTGTGGAAGTGAATGTGGATATATATATGGTTATGGTCAAAGTTCATATCAAAGAGTTTCTTTTTAGAACTCATATTCTCACTTGAAGTTGAGAAAATAAAGATGGTAATAAAGAAAAGATATGATTCAATCATCTAAAGATAAAAGAAAATTATTGTGAGTACAATACAAAGATATATATATTATATATATATATATATATATATATATATATATATATATATATATATATATATATATATATCAATGCTCCAGAAGAGCACATAATATTTATGCATATAAGAAAACCTTATTGTAAAATATTCTTATAAGTCTCAAAAGTTATAAGGATCTAAGAAAAAATACATGACTCAAAAAGGTATATTATTGATTCAAAATGAGATTCATTCAAGATTGATAAACTTGTAATGTTATCATCTTGAGGGGAAGAGTTAGAGAATCTCATATTTTATAATAAGTGAAACATCTAGAAGATTTTCTAACTAAGCTGAAATTGATGAATCTTTCTTAAAGTAAGTCCATGAAATTTTGAGACAAATAATTCTGAGACAATAAGGAAAAGAAATGTTAATTCATTTCAATCACAAGTATTCTTTAAGGCTCTAAAAGTAATTTAGAGAGTATATACATACTTTTTTATATATTGTACTACAAAAAGATTAGTGTAATGGAGATAAATATATAGTAAACCAGAAGTTTACAAAATACTTGGCATGAACCATTTAGACCATTTTGGTATTCAGATTTAGTTGGAATAGTCATTGAAGAACCAAAAGAATCATTGAAATGATTTGACATATCTTGCTTGCTTACAAGATAAAAGAGTAATACGATTTTCACCCAGCCAAAGGAAGTTATTGGCATAAATAAATGAGATGTTGTTGGACTGATCACCTACCATGCATCTTTACAATATTGATGAATTCACTTCTTAAAGTCTTTGACGACTATGGAAAATTCACTGGATAAGTGCTAAACATTTTGAGCAACACTAGTTTGCATCAAGCAATAAGAAATCATTAGTTCTTCCCTGTTGGGTCAGAAACCAACCATTTCATCTAATAATATTGGATGTGTGATATACATCTCAGTTTCTCCACCACAGAGCTTTAATTAAGATGAGTTTCAAATGAGGTTGGAATATATGTTGGATATGAATCTCCACTGATACTTAAGAATGTAGAGCCATCCTTGAAGAATATAAGTAAGGCTCGATATGAATGCTAGAAGTGAATTAGTATTTCCAACATAAAGGGGAGAAAATAAACAGCTGAAAAAGTAAATAAGTTGATATGAATTATCATTGATCCTCGGACTAAAGAGAATATCAAAAAGTCCAAAAGATAATTCAATTAAAGCTTAGTAAAGCATTTGCCAGACATATTTACTCACCCATATAAATAGAGTGATCAAGTCACAATACCAACTGTAAATGCTCCAATAAGAATTGATGTTCTAGAATAATAAGATCAAACTACTACTCACACCTGAAGTGTGGTAGACATGTTGGTTCCAAAGATAAAAATCCTCGTAAATGAAAAGGAGCATAAATAAATAATGGCCAAGAGGAAATATAGTCTTCGAATGATCTCCAGAAGAGATGTTAAACATGACTGAAAGAAATTCAGGTACCTAAGACAATGAAGAGATCTCAATAAGTTTTGTCATGTACGACATATAATGGAACATATAAGCAAATCGACGTTGATGATATTTATGCATACAAAGTAGCGGTTGGTATGATGAATGAGAAAGGGGATCATGAAACAAAGTCTATTGAAAAGTGTACAAAAAAGAAATGATTGGCCAAATCAGAAAGAAATAATAGACAAAGATACAAATTCTCATGAAAGAGAGGAGTATTTGGACCAGTAGTCCATACACCAAAATGTGTAAAATAAATGAGATAGAAATGAGTTGTTACACCAAAGAAAAATCAATATGCAATTGATTATGAAAAGACATAGTCTCATGTGGTAGATGCAATTATTTTCAAGTTCCTATTAATCTGGCAATAAAGGAAGAACTTAAATTATATGACCCACTAGAAAATGATAATCTCTGAAAGATAAAATTCATGAAGGATTATTGATATCAAAATCATGTTCCCGAGAACTCTAGCTATTCGATTGAATTATGTTTATGGGATATATGAAATATTTAAAGTTAATCAATACATGATTTGTATTTATCCAGAGATTATAGATCAACAGAATCATTGATTTGAATATAATCAAAACTCGTGAAGAGTTATGGAAAATGGTATTTTGAAAGAAATATGTATAAATTTCAAACCGAAGATCAAAAAATGAGATGTTATCTTAAAAGATCTCCATATATGTTTGGTCTTGAAATACCATATTTAAAATGTTATTTGAGAAAATTTACTAATCTTTTCGTGATTAAAAGATGTGATTTCATATGACTATAAAAAAATTCATAATAATTTCTTTTATAATAAGAGTATGAGTAACTCGTATGTACAACACAAATGATTAGACAAGTGTATGTAAAGATATTTGGTTTGAAGTCCAAATAGATCAATAAATTGTTGTCTATGTCAAAAGGAAAAACAAAGTTTTGTTTGGGGCTACAAATTGAGCATCTCAAGAATAGAATCTTAGGGCATCAAGAAACTTACACAGAAAAGGTGGTTAAACGATTTTATATGGATTAAGCCCATCTTTTGAGTAGTCCTATGGTTGTAAGATCACTCGATGTGAATAAAGATCCCTTCCGCCCTAAAGAGAAGAATGAAGAAATTCTTAGTCCCGAAGTACCATACTTAAGTGCAATAGGGTCATTAATGTACCTTGTCAGTCATACAAGACCGGATATATCATTTGCAGTGAATTTATTGGCAAGGTTTAGTTCATGCCCAACTCGTAGGCATTGGAATGAGATAAAACATATACTTCGTTACCTCCAAGGTACGAAAGACATGGGTATATTTTTCCTAACCCATCCACAGAAGATTTGATTGGTTATGCAGATGCTGGGTACATGTCTGATCCCACAATGCTAGATCACAAACATGATATGTGTTTACTTGTGGTGGAACTGCTATCTCTTGGCGTTCGATGAAGCAAACCATTTCAGCAACTTCTTCTAACCATGCAGAGATTTTAGCCATTCATGAAGCTAGTCGAGAGTGTGTATGGTTAAGATCTGTCATTCAACATATACGAGAAGATTGTGGTCTATCTACAGGGAAAGAAGCTCCAACAATCATGTATGAGGACAATGATGCATGTATCGCACAACTCAAAGATGGATACATCAAAGGAGACAGACAAAGCATATTCTACCGAAGTTCTTTTTCACACATGATCTACAGAAGAATGGCGATGTTCGTCAGTCGTTCAAGTTCGTTCAAGTGACAATTTGGCTGATTTATTCACCAAGGCGCTACCGACTGCTACTTTCAAGAAGTTGGTTTATCTTATCGATTACGTCGTCTCAAAGATCTTGACGTATGTACACATTAGGGGAAGTAATTGCGCGCTGCTCTCTTTTTCCCTTAACCATGGTTTTTCCTATTGGGTTTTCCTGGTAAGGTTTTTAACGAGGCAACATCTACACACATAATAGACATCAAGGGGAAGTGTTAAGAATATATTGTGATGTCGATTATAGAAAGTCTTGTTCACCAAGATTTACTTGTACTTCTTCTCCAAGCTAAACTCCTATATTGTATCCCTATATAAAGAGTTCATTATTCATGAATAAGATACACAAATTCCTCTCTTCTTTTCTCTATTACAACATAAACTACTAATATATTATATTAATCTATTTTCTTCGGCAACCTATTGCTTGTTAGTATCTTAAAAATTGTATCTAATCTAGTAAATAGAGTCATACTATAGAATAAACAATTTTTTATCATCTATACTATTAAAATATAAGTCATAACTTCTTTTATGTGTGCTTTTTTGTTGGACTTACTTTGGCAATTTATAAATGTGTTGTTCAAAATTAATATAGAAAATATGTATAACTACTTTAATCATAATACCTTTTTGATATTTTTTCATTTTTAAAGTATATATATATATATGTACTTAAATTTTAGCAAATTTTCTGAAAAAAAATATTTTAACCAAGATCTCAATTTTAAAATTTTATGTAAATATCACTTAGTTTGTAATTAATAATAAAATATTATTATACATTAATATATATTAAATTATCATTAAATGCAATATAAAAATTCAGTCATAATTTTATTTATTTTACAATCTTAATCTATCATATTTAAAAACTATTATAACTGGACCAGTTATGATAAAATTATAATAAATTGATATATTAATATATATTATTTCAAAAATATAAATAATTATGTTAAAAAAATATAATATATTAAGAAAAATGAATTAACACACTATACTATATTATATATGTATAAAATTAAATATTTTAAAATTTAATATATACAAAAAAAATATCTAATATAAATAAACATAAAATGCTAAAAAGATAATCTTAGAACTTGAAGTGCAGGTAAGAAAACATAAAAAAAATTAAAATATGTTGTTTCATGCATACATTGAATCGTTTAATAATCAAATGTTAATATAATAAGACAAATATAAAATAATGAGCTATAAATACATGTGATGGTTTAAACAAGTGATTAATTACAATATGTAATCTATAAATTATTGTCTTTGCATATTTATAAAAATTTAATATATGATTAAGTTAAAATATATATATGGCACTAATATTTTAAAATAAAACTTTATAAATATATATAATGAAATCAAAACACTCTTGCAGTTTCGAGAGTCAAAATCTAGTATTTATTAAAACAATTGTCACTAATATTTGAACTACTCATAGATATTTCATTAAAAAACATTTTGTTATTTGAAATTTAGTACACATACCTAATATATATCACACTATATATTTGTGAAACTGAATCAAGTGATATATGTTTCTTACCCAATTCCGTCCCCGAATCATTCAACACATTTTTAAGGGGAAATTGCTAAAAATGACTCAAAACTTGATTTCAAATGCAAAAGTGTACCACAAATTCAATCAAATGCAAAAGTAACCCCAAAAGGGTATTGAAAATAAAACAAATTCCTTGTGAACAAACAAAAAAATTATATTCAATTTTACCGTAATAATTTTTTCGCGTGAGAACACTTCCCTTGAAGTCGACTCAGAGGAGACTTCGCTATAAGTCTTCTACGGAAGACTTCCCTGTAAGTCTTCTACGGAAGACTTCTCTAGAAGTCTTCTCAAACAATAAATCTTAAAAATAATTTATAAAAATTTATAAAACATTTTTATATGTGGGAAAAATAGAAATCTTGTAACCAACAAACATTTGCAAATAATGTAAATTTTATATCAACTAAAATTGAATTGTTTTCGACCTAGATGATTTAATGTAGAATGAGTAATGATATTCATTGATTTAGGGTTTAGTAACATATGTTATATTATTGTAGGTTAGTTTTAGGGGTAGATTTTGAAATCTTATCTTTTTAACTTTATATTTTTTGAATTTGACGAATATATGTTAGTGATCCTCTAATAAGATGATTTAAACACTTTCTAAGTTTATTTTATGTTTAAGGAAGTGTTTTTCGGTTAGTTAATTGATTTTAGGGCTTCAGAAGACTTCTCTGAAGACTCCGAACTGGAGACTTCCAGGAATATTCCGAGAATACTTCTCAAGAAGTCTTCTAACTACTGGAAGACTCCGAGAAAGACTTCTCAAGAAGTCTTTCCAAACCAAACCGGAACTTAATTTACCTTCAATTTAAATCAACCAGGAAAAGACCAAAAATATATTTAACCTAACCTGATAATTTACCGGACACATAAATAGTATTTATTCATTGTTCTTTTTCACTTTCGGTAGTTTAGAAAAGAAAAGTTGGTGAAAACTCTAGCCTCCTCTTCTGAGGCGATTATTGTGGCGATTTCCGACTAATCTCTTCTCCCGTCATTTTCACTCCATGTAATCTTTTTTTTGGTCAATCTTGTATCTCCTTCATCGCCCAAGTGTATTATAGTAGATTAAACTAACCGGTTTCGTCTTTATTTGAGATCTGAAACCGTTCGTTCTCCCCGTGACTTCTTTCTCTATTTATTTCCATTCCGACCTCAATTTCTCCGCATCGGCCGTTAAGTTGACCCATTTTACGTAAGTCTCCCGGAAGTCTGCCGTAAGTCTTCATGGAAATCATCCGTAAGTATTCGTGCATGAAGTCTTCCGTAAGTCTTCCATGAAGTCTTGTGTAATTTCTTCGGTAAGTGTTTGGTAAGTCTACCGTAAGTCTCCGTAAGTCTTCCGTAAGTCTTCTGAAGTCTTCCAAATTCTTCCAGAGTATGGATGTTAGTATAGAACTCTTGGTGTGTTTGTTTTATGTTTGATGTTGTTTTCATTGTTTGGCAGACTATAAAATGGAATTACCAGAACTTCCGAAGAGGCTGTTCACCCTAGGGGAAGAGCCCATTCCATTGAAGAGCATTGGATATCATATCGATGACCCTAGATTACTTCTTGCTGTAAAGGATGCTCTCAATGCTGATGAATGTGAGGAGCTGAGGAACTCTAGTTTGGGAGTATTCATAAAGTTTTGGGAGTGAACTTTGGGTGGGCGTCAAGGCTGGTTTACTTTTATGCTTTGTTTTCAGCTTGATGTCAAGAAGAAGTACGAGCTTTGGAGTCTCATTGGTTCAGAGCCGGTGAGGTTTTCACTCATTGAGTTCTAACATCTCATCGGTCTCAACTGTGAGTATGTTGAGCATGTGAATAATCCTCATGTAGAGCTGAAAGAGGAGTTGTAGGTTTTGGGAGTTGATGGGTGTTGATATTGATTCTGGTCCAAGCTCCCAGTAAATAGTAGCGGCGTGTGGGAGATGTGGACAGTGGTCTCGGGATGACCGCAGGAGGATGGCCTACCTAGCCATCTACACAGGATTCATTGAAGGACGAAAGTCCACATCCGTTACACGGGCTAGTCCTGTCAGGCCTAGTGATGAATCTAGAAGACTTTTGAGACCTATCCCATGGGGGAGAATTGGCGTTTAAGATCCTTATGGACTCTGTGAAGGGTAAGGATTTGACAAAATCTTATATCATTGATGGGTTTGTTCAAGTCCTGCAGGTCTGGACCTACTTCGCTCTGTCCAACTTTGCTGGCGGACTATGGAAAGCCCATACGAAACAAACCTAGTCCTCATTTGCTGGCTAATAAGGGACATAAAGGACAAAAGTTTGTCAAAGAGGGTATCAACACACAGGTATGTCTGATTATTCCCAATAGTATGGTAGTGATTATTGTCTCAGTATCTAACTTGATATTAATTACTTCCTGCAGACTCGCATGGTGAACTATGTGGTGAAGGAGACTGGTGAATTGTTCCCTCAGTGGGACAATGATAACACCGATGTCGCGATTGAAAACCTCATAAATCTCATGTGTGGTGGTGAAGGTAAGGTGAAGTGGGGCAAAGAGTGTTGGGCATACCATGGTACTAAGCTGTGGACCAATCCAAAGGTTATCATTGTTAAGGATGAATCTCTTGAGATTTCTTGAAGGAAGAAAGAAGAAACTGGAAGAAACTTCGTACAGTCTCTGAGGCTCGTTCTGAGGATCGTACTAAGTCTTCTGTTTCGTGGAGTGGGGTTAAGAAACAAGAGCTTGAAAAAAGTTTCAAGAACTTGAAGAAAGTTATGATTGATGGGTTTTGGGCAGTGCCTAAAGGAGATCAAGCTTCTTTTCGATAGGATGGAAGATGTGGAGAATAAAGGTGGGAATCAACCACAATAAAAAATTCAACTCACAGTTTCAGAACCGGATAAGGCTGCACACGAACTAGGGGTTAGTTCTGAAACTTCTCCCAAAATAAAAGTGAAGATAAATACTAAGAATAAGAAGTGAAAGTTGTATGCTCCGATGGATGGTACATGTGTGGTCGTTTGTTGCTTTTTTTTGCTTGGTTTTATATAGATTTGGTTTCATTTGTTGATTGGATGGATGGTACATGTGTTTCTTTTGTTGTAGGAACCTTTGTCTAAGTTAATTTTATATGAATTGAAGTTGTTATGTTTGGTACTTGTCTTGACATTTCTATTGAACTCGAAATTGCAGAGTAAGAGTGTGAATGGGGAGAAAGCAGGAAGTGTGAACAAAAACCAAAAACAAATGAGTAGTATCAATGCACCTCAGGTCAAGGAGGTGGAAGACCCAAGTGTTGTCATTATGGAGAAAACCGAACCAACCACATCAGATTTAGATAGGGAGGAAGAGAGACGCCATGAAAAGAAAGATTCTACCATTGCATTCCTCAGGGGAAAGAGTAAGTGAGATAGGAAGCTTGTTGCATCACAACAGTCTCCTTATCAGGGCAACAACACAGCCAAAGTGATCGAACCCGAACAAGAAGGCTTGTCATGTCTATGATCCG
The DNA here is from genome assembly GCA_905132765.1 of Moricandia arvensis. NCBI lineage: Eukaryota > Viridiplantae > Streptophyta > Magnoliopsida > Brassicales > Brassicaceae > Moricandia > Moricandia arvensis. Next base: position 24,264 of record CAJHQP010000853.1, read on the forward strand.
TTTTCTCCCGTTGACAAGAAGAACAATAAGTTGCTTGTTGATTTTTTGAAAAAAGATCCGTAAGTACTAATCTTCCACATAACAATAAGTTGGTTGTTGTTGTTTGTTGATCTAGTTTTGCTTCTTTCAGGAATCATAAAGTACATTGAGATTGTGGTGTGTTCACCTCCAATTACATTGAGTGTCATGCTCTAGGAATGAAATCATTTCCTTCTGCCTTTTGTGATAAGAACGTCAAGAGTTTAGGGAGAAGATGGCTACAGAGCTATTTGATGAGACCCATGGCTACAATGGGACAGAAACCGGTATTGAGAGCTTGGATATGTATGATTGAATGTGTAATTTGTTTTTGATGCTTTTGTGACCTTGAAATACATTAACAGGGTAGGGCACTAATCTTTTGTACAACTACTTTGGTAGTGCACTAATGTTTTGTCCGCTTTTGTAACCTATTCTAATGAAGGAACCTATTCAAACACATGACATAAGATAAGTTCATAAGACATTAGTTTACAACACATAAGATAGGTTCATAAGACATAAGTTCACAAGACATAAGACACAATCATAAGACATAAGTTCACAAGACATAAAACATAAGTGCACAATACATAAGATAGATAGCTGGAAGACTTGCCAGATGACTTACAGAAGACTTCCAAAAGACTTACAGAAGATGTTAGAAGAATGACAGAAGACATCCAGAAGACTTACTTAAGACTTCCAGAAGACTTACAAAAGATTTCAAGAAGACATCCTCTAGAAGACTTACAAAAGATTTACGGAAGACTAAAAGAAGACTTACAGAAGATGTCCAGACGACCTACAGAGGACTTGCCAGCAGATTTTCGAGAAGATTAGTTCTCACTATTTGGACAATTTGGACGTGTATTACCAGGGTGTCTGCAGTTTGAGCAGCTATAACCCGTGTGTAGCTTCCGCGGTTTGTGTCATCTCATCCTACATAGCTCCAACCAAGATTGCCATCTTGATTTCTTTTATCGCCCTGGACCACGCTTTACATCTGGAGGAAAACAAGTCTGGGACTCAACTTCTCCACCACAAGGATATATATTATTCCCACGAGTATAGGGGGCACACAAGTGTGGAAATATGCATATTAGCAAAGGTTCCAGCTACTATAGCATGCGAGCAAGGTATTTTCTCGATTCCATGGACACCACAATCACACTTAATATGTTCCAAATAAACAATACAGTCACGTTTGCCACCTGCAACAAAGAATGGACATCCATCAATTGGTTGGACTGTCATCGTATCCGCTAACTCCTCACGAATCGCCAATAAGTATTCAACTCCCCGACTATGTACAGTTTTGAGATTAAGAGCATCTTCTCGCCTTTTTCCAATATCACCTTCCTAATTTTTCCCTTATAACTCCAAAAGAAACACTATGGGAAATCCTCTTGCTTTCTGAGAGCGAAATTAATAGATTCAGCTATGTTGCTTGTTTTTATATTGTACATTTCTCCATCACCCCGTGACCATAGTCTCACATCCGCTGCCTCCAAATATGTTGCCAGTGCCGGTTTAGGACTTTGGATCTCCTCCATGTAGCGGTTAAAGTTGAAGAGTGAGCATAAGATGTGCCTTTAACCAAGTAAAATAGATGCTTTCCTTTATACTTTTTGACAATGTTCTGTTGTAGGTGATAATAACATATTCCTCGGGTTGCCCAAGGAAAACACCTTATCACACGCGCCTTTAATGCTGGGTGCCGGTCGGAGACTATCGCCAAAGCATGCTGATCAGAAACACAACTCCTCAGTTTTGTGAAAAACCATTCCCAAACAGCATCATCTTCTATATATACGATTCCAAAAGCCAATGGAAATATCTAAAAGTTACCATCTTGTGCAACTGCAACTAACATAACACCTTCATACTTCCCACTTAGGTGAGTCCCATCCACCACGATGACCCTTCTCTTGATAATGAAAACCAGCAATAAAAGCTCCAAATGATATAAATATATACTTAAATCTATTCTCAGCATCACGTTCTACACTAGTCTTAGAACCCGCATTTGCTAACGTGATTTGCTCCAAATATGAAGGCAGCCTCTCATACCCTTCTTATGTTGATCATCTTACCAATTTTTGAGCATGTAACAATACTCTGTATGAAGTGGTGTAATCTAGAGTCATGCCAACATTTTCCTCATTGCATCTTGGATATGCTTCGGATTCCGTCGCATACATCAATGATTCCAACGCGATCTATAAAAAGTTGACCAACATACTTCGTAGTAAAATGTTTCCGTGTGAGCCCATCGTTCAGACACAGAACATGTATGAGTCTTCACATATTTTGTTACCCAAAATTTGTTTGTTACATGTTTCACACTCGCTCTAAGCTTCCATCTGCACCCAGGAACACGACATTTTGCTTCAAGTAGAATTTTAGTGGTCTTGTATATTTTGAAGGAGAATTTACACTTCACCGCTGTCAACCGCAACTCTGAAACCAATGCCGCTTTACTGATAAAACTCTGATCGAAATAGATATTGTTGTCAACTATCCCATTAGAGCTTCCTCCTTCATTAGCATATGTCCCTTTGAAATTCTCAAAACATATATCTTCTTCCTCTTCATCTTCCTCTTCCTCATCCTTAACTCTTCCATACTCACTGTAATCTCCAAACTCATCATCCACTTTAGCAACATACTTCTCCTCCTCATCATTATCTTGAGGCAAATTATCATCATCTTTCCACTTCATATTTTCTTTCTTCCCCTCCATTTTATTCTCCCCCTTCACCAGCTAGGTTTCCTTCAGCTAGGTTTTCTTCAGCGTTGCCATCATTAACATTCCCCATCCTGCCTCGGCTTGATACACAAAGACGTACAACATGTGTTTTACTTATATTGATCAAGTTCTGAACTTGTCTATCTCTTGTAACATGAATAGGAGGAGTATCAGGAGCTATTTGTTGCATTAGTGCGTCTGGTAACAAGTAAGTTAAATTCACAACCTTTGCGTTCTTGTCCAGGTTAAAATCTTCTACAACCATTTCAACAAGTTCATCATGTCTAGAACCATCACTCAAAAAGAACATTCTCGCTCCTTTGACATTTTCAACCACAAAATCCCAAGAATTATCTTTCACCAACCATTCTCCGTATACAACAGATAACTGAAGCATCATCTGCAAAAATCATATTAAAACACATTAGCAAACATAGAACATCATATTAAAAAAAAGGAGAAGACTTCTTAAGAAGTCTTCCGTCAGTCTTCTCACGGAAGACTTCTTAAGAAGTCTTCTACGTTTAGCTAGAAACATTAATAAACATAAAAAGTTTGTAAGCTCATAGTTATCATTATTTTAGTTACGAATATCACTCAAGAGCCCCATTATTGACTAATACACATTAATTAACAAGAAAATATTAAAAATTCGTTTTGAGTTTTGAGTTTTGAGAAAATTGAAGTTTAATAAAGATTGACGTAGAAGTCTTCTCCGAAAAGAATTCCTTAGAAGTCTTCCCCGAAAAGAATTCCTTAGAATTCTTCCCTAGAGAAGACTTCAAGAGAAGTCGTCCGTTTAGGTCATTTTGCAATTGCAAATTTACGAAGGAAGAATTCTTTAGAAGTGTACTCTACAGAAGACATCTTGAGAAGTCTTCCTTTGTAAATACTGACTTACTTTTGAATTTGAAAAATTCTCGAAATTCCCCAAGAAGACTTCTTTAGAAATCTTCTTGACCGAAGTTTGTTTAGAAGTCTTTTCAGATAAACAGGTTGGTTATGCAATTGACCGAAGTTTGTTAGAAATCTGACTTCTGTAGAAGACCTCTCTAAAAGTCTTCTAAAGGAAGACTTCTAGGGAAGTCTTTCTTTCTATAACATGAAATCTTCTCAGCATCGCCAGAAGTCTACCTAGGTTACTTTTGCAGTTGAGAATTAATAGCAAAACATTAAATATTAGTGAGAAAACTTCTTAAGAAGTCTTCTCTCGTTACCAAATGTTTGACCAGAAACCCGGAATAAAACTTGAGAAGACTTCTCAAGTAGTCTTCCGCCAAAAGACTTCTCGAGAAGTCTTCTAATTAATATTTAATGTTTTGCTATTAATTCTCAATTCATGCAGACTTCTAGCGACGCTGAGAAGACTTCATGTTATAGAAAAGAAGACTTCATGTTATAGAGAATTCTTCTACATAAGTCAACTTTCTGACAAATTTTGATCAATTACAAAACCAACATGTTTATCCGAGAAGACTTATAGGGAAGTGTTCTCGGTTCTTCTTGTTTTTTGTTATCAAAGGATGGTTAGAAGACTTCTAGTCTTCTAGTCAAAACACGCAAAAGTTCAATTGCAAAACTAACATATGCATTGACCGGAAGACTTCTAGAGAAGTCTTCTTCGCGAACAGATCTGAAAAAAATATCGATTACATACCTTGGACCGTCATATGACTTGCTTAGGCTTCTCAAAGCACATAGAACTTCAATACTCGAGCTACCAATCCGTTAATGACCAAGATACATGAGGTTCGACGTCTCTATGAACACTGCAAAGTTTGGAATAAAAAATCTTGGGTTTTTTGGATGAATTAAGGAAAGTGAAATTTATGTGGTTTGAGTGCACAACAAATGAAATAGCAAAAGAAAAAAATGTTTTTTTTTTTGCCATTAAGACCTTCAAATTGGTTATTCATGGTAGTTGGAGGATTGATTGGCAATGGTAATATTGTAAATATTTGGTAAAGATGAGGGTGATAGAGTAAAAAACTTATTTTTTAAAAAAATGTCATTTTCATGAATAACTCGAAAATCTAAGGTGAATAAGGAAAATGAAAGTTCCAAAAAAATGATAGGTAAGTTTTACATTTAACTTCAAATTTTGAGTCACTTTTTCAAAATACCCCATTTTAAATCATCATCTTTCACATTTTGGATTCATTGATATCATCTGCATATAAATATTCGATTAATTCCTTTTGGTTTTGTATTTTGGTCATATTATGGTGAACACTTTTATAATTTCATTTTATGATCACTACACGAATACAACGTGATTCAATCATCTTCACAACTTTTTTTGTTTATAGAACAGATTCTTTTTGGTGATAAGATCAACTTTTTCTGAATTTTATAATGACTATCTCAAACTATCCTCATATAAAATTGACCGTTTATATCTAATATGTGATAAAACAATTTTATATTATAATCAATATTTTTGCTAACAATATTTCAAAGATATAAAAAAATCTGTAATTGAATTTATTCAAATAATTTTGGTAACAAACTATTGTAGATTTTCGGAAATGTGAACTACTTAATCTTCAAATAGAATACATACTCAAAAATCACACGATTATTAACTCAAAAATCTAATGATATAGATTAACGAAAAATATAGTTCAGAGAATTATCTTCTCTATTAAAAGAGATGTACAAAAAAAATCTATTAGGCAAAAGTCATTGTAGAACCATTTTATTGATTTATTATTATGACATTTTTGATTATTTACTTTAATCAAGCAAATATATATCATTTTTAAAAATGTTAATGAATCAGTTTTAATTATAAATTTAATTATTTTTAGTTCAAAAAATCAGTTGAAGAAAATCTAACAAAATCTAATTAAAATGTTTAATTTTTTTTATAAAATAATGCATTATTTAATTTTGTAATTAATACTATTAAAAATTAATTTTAAGTAAAATTTTTAAAAAACAAGAATAAAATTATATGCTATCTTTAATAAATTTTATAATTATAGTTTATCTTCTCTATGAAAAGATAAGTACAAAAAAATCTACTAGGCAAAAGTCATAGTAGAACCATTTATTGATTTATTATTATGACATTTTTTATTATTTACTTTAATCAAGCAAATATATATCATTTTTAAAAATGTTAATGAATCATTTTTAATTATAAATTTAATTACTTTTAGTTCAAAAAATTCAGTTGAAGAAAATCTAACAAAATCTAATTAAAATGTTTAAAGTTTTTTATAAAATAATGCATTATTTAATTTTTTAATTAATACAATTAATACTATTGTAAATTAATTTTAAGTAAAATTTTTAAGAAACAAGAAAAAATTATATGCTATCTTTAATAAATTTTATAATTATAGTTTATCTTCTCTATGAAAAGAGAAGTACAATTTTATCTACCATAAAAAAGTTATATTGATCCATTTCAACAATTACATCTATTTGATTATTATATTAATCTATTAAAAATAAAACATTTCAAATATTTTAATAATTATTAGGATATTATTAATAGTCAGTTATAATAAAATCTGTTGTAGAAAATCAAACAAAATCTTACTAAGATTTTTAAATGAATTCATTCATTAATTTAGTAATTAGTAATATAATATTATTATAATAAATATAAATAAGATTTATTATAGAAACAAATTCTATGTTATTTTAGAGATTTTATAAGTATAATCTATATATTATATTAAATTGAAATTAATATATGAATGAAATATATAAAATTATTGAATTGGTACATTAACATATTTTTAAAAATTTATAATTAATAAAATAAAAAATTACCCCGCATGGATGTGCGAATCAAATGTAGTTATTATTTGAGAAACAAGCATGAGAAGTTAAAACAATGTCCGTGTCCAGATATTCAGTGATTTAAACGACTGTATTTTGTATATTTCCTCTGTTCCATTATGTTATATTATCTCTATTAATCTCACTCTTTTAATTTTCTTCTCTCAACAGAAAATGTTTAGGATGAAGCAGAGAGGTTCCCAAAAGAGGTTTTCTTAGTGAAAAGAAAGGTTCCAAAAGAACAGAATGGATTAGGTGAAGAAATATGCCTACGCTACAACAACCTTTAACCTCATTATCAGAAAGTTGGTATCTTATTGGATAATATTACTCATTTACTCCCACTCTCAATCTATATATAGTATACGTAACTATCTATTATGTGTATATATGGTTCAGTAATTTAAGGAATCTTGATTGAAAATTTGCGGTTTTTCTAATTAATAACCAGTGAAATTACGATTTCCATACGGACAAGGTTTCCGTCCTTGACAAATACATTGAGTATATAAAAAGATCTTTAACTGCATGTCAAGTTTCAACCAAAAAACTCTTCAACTTTATATTTTAACTTTGTTCTTTGTGATTAATCCTTATACAAACATTGTCATATAATACATATATATCAGTAAAAATTAATTAACATAATTAATAAATTAATGTTTAGAAAAAAATATTTTCTAATCTAATCTATTAAAATAAAATATTTAGTTATTGTCTCAGAAAAAACGGATATAACACCACATTTTTAAAACCAATCAAAAATAACAAAATATTTATTCTCATAATTTTTCGAAATACAATAAATTTATTTTTGTCGTTTAAAAAATGAATAACCATGTTTCAATGCGGGTAATATCCTAGTCTTTGATTAATCTAAGAGATAAAATTTATCTCCACGACATATTATTTGTCTTTTAAATTTCTTCTTTTTATGTTGATGTTTTTATTTATATTTTGGTTTATTTGTGTTCTAAAATATTTTATTGAGAATATATATGTTGCTAAATCATTCCAATGGTTAAAAAATATATTTATAAAAATTACTTTACGACCGTCTATTAGTTTGTATTAAATATAGTTTATTTGTTTCTTTCATTAAAATATGGATATTAGTTTATAATATATAAAATTTAAAATGAGCTAGAATTTGACTCGTGCACCCGCATGGTATTTGTTTAATAGAATAGACATATGAAATTAATGTAATGATTTCATAAATATGTGTCTATGGATGTTTGTACAGTCTATAATATATAGTATTATGATACAACGATGGTTTTTAATTGTTTATAACTTTTTGATTCTTATATTGCGTTTCGATATAAAACCAATAAAAATGATATGTTATATAACATATACGTCAATTAATATTTTTAACAATAGTAACCATTTTTGATGTATTTATTTACAAATTAAAACATCAATTATTATATTTATGAATACTAATAAATATACCTTTCCAAAATAAAATGCATTTATGTTTTAGTATGATGGATAGTTATGTCTCTAAGTTTTTAATATGTTATGTTCATTTTTGAAGATAATATTAAATTAAAATTTATTTGTTGTATTCTTATAATTCATATGTGTGAATTATATTCATCATCTAATCTATTAAAATAATATATTTAGTTTTTTTCTCAGAAAAAATTGGATATAACACCACATCTGTAAAACCAATCAAAATAACAATATATTTACTCTCATAATTTATCGAAAGACAGCAAATTTATTTTGTTGATCTAAAAAAACGATTACCCATGTTTCAGTGCGGGTAGTATCCTAGTATTTGATTAATCTAAGAGATGATATTTATCTCCACGACATATTATCTTTCTTTTAAACTTCTTCTTTTAATGTTGATGTTTTATTTATATTTTGGTTTATTTGTGTTCTAAAATATTTTATTGAGAATATATATGCTGCTAAATCATTATAATGGTTAACACATATATTTATAAAAATTACTTTACGATCGTCTATTAGTTTGGATTAAACATATTTTATTTGTTTCTTTCATTTAAAATATATATTTTAGTCTATAATAATATAAAATTAAAAAATGAGCTAGAATTTGACCCGTGCACCCGAACGAGTATTTGTTTAATAGAATAGACATATAATTAATGAAATGATTTCATAAATATGTGTTTGTACGTATTTTTGTTTGATTTATAATATAAAGTATTATGATACGACGATGGTTTTTAATTTTCTATAATTTGTATATTGCTTATATTGTGGTTGGATATAAAACCAATCAAAATGATATGTTATATAACATATACGTCAATTAATATGTTTTAATTATAGTAACCATTTTTGATATATTTATTTACAAATTAAAACACCAATTATTATATTTATGAATACTAATAAATATACATTTTCAAAATAAAATCCATTTATGTTTTAATACGATAGATAGTTATGTCTCTAAGTTTTTTATATGCTATGTTCATTTTTGAAGAAAATATTAAATTAAAATTTGTTTGTTGTATTCTTATAATTCATATGTGTGAATTATATTCATCATCAAATTATTTAATATATATTTTAAAAATAATTTTATATGTTTTAAAAAAACATTTATAATTTATGTTTTTCACTTGAAATAAAATAATAATATACATGAATATATAACATTTAAAGTTCGTAGTCACATTTTAAATATTTTTAAATTTATGGTAAATTTGGTTAAAAAATAATTCGGTTAAAAATAATCGTAATTTTATAAGTATAGTTAGAGAATTATCTAATAAAATATATGATTTTGGTTAATTTGTTAAGTTGGTAAGCTTGGATAGAGAAAAATCTAACAAAATAATTAATTAACTAATAGGTATTAATTCAATAGAATAAGTTAATAAATATTAAAGTGAAATAAGGATTAGTTTCAAAAGATACTTTAGTTTTAATAATACAGATATGAATACAGTAAAAAATGCGACCGATTTTATGGAACAATATTAATCTATCGGTTTTGTTTGGTTTATATTTAATTGCATTTATTTTATTGGTCAACATTGTTTTTTAGATTTTGTTAAGAAAATTAATTGATTAAAATAAAATAATTTATTGAATGATATTTTTTTCCTTGAGTATAAAAGAAAGATTATCTTTAAGATAAGAAAATCTCAATTACCTTCCTAAGACTCTCATAGGAAATATCAATGATGGTGCTCTCGTCCACAATCCAGACCTCTTCAGACAACTATGATGCTCTTGTCAACAACCCAAACCTCTTTTCGGACAAGCTGAGAGGTTTAAGAAATTGTTTGGAGTAAGTTTTTTATTCTTTTCCTTTCTATCGTAGTTGTTTGTTTTGGGTTTGTCCACTGTTTCGCTCGGATTAAGATTGTTGGAGAGAAAAAAAAACCCTACTTTGTATTGTTTACGTGTTTTGTTAATTTTCACGTGCCGATGAAATTGAATGACTCTTTCTGGGTTCAGTGATTGCCGTTGTTTCTCTACGTTATTTTCGTATTTTACACTTAGATTCGTTGGGTTATTGATTTAAAGGTTGGGGTGTTAATACTTTGTTTGCTAAGATTGAACAGAAGCGTTATATTTTTTTTTTGTGCTCGAATAATGTTTGATGGAATCTTAATTGGTGCAGTTAAAACATATCATCTATAAAGATTTGGTGTTTACTAATCTCCATATCGTGATTTAAGATTTATGAACAAATATAGGGCTTTATGTGTTGTTTTGTCAATTAATATATTTTTTGCATGTTCTCGATGTTGTGATTTAAGATTTATGAACAAGTATAGGGCTTTATGTGTTGTTTTGTCTATTAATATAGTTTTTTTTATTATCTCGATATTGTGATTTATATGTGATATAATATTTGATGAACAAGATTAGGGATTTATGTGCTGTTTTGTCGATTGTTCCACAGTTGATAATTAATAATATCGTATTTTTCATGTTATTTTCTCTCAATCTGGATTGGAAAATTTTATGTGTTCTGTGAAGTGTTCCTATAATAGGAGGAAACAGTCTGGATATGCATCGCCTTTTCATCGAGGTTACGTCTCGAGGTGGATTTGATAGGGTACGTATGTTGCCAGTTATCCTACTTAAATGTTTCCACTTGCCAGTTATCTTGGGCTACCCAAAGGGTGTGCTACCAAAATATTATATTGCTAGGATATCTATATATATATATATGTTCCATTGAGTACTGGAATCTTTAATATTCTTTTACTTATATCCTAGGTGACTAAGGATCGGAAATGGAAAGAAGTGAGCCGTGTACTCAATTTTCCGACAACAATAACAAGTGCGTCATCTTTATTGAAGAAGTACTATCTCAGGTTTTTGCATCAAATGGAACGTGTGTATTTCGTTCCGAAACCAGCTTCTCCACCATTGCAATCAGCAGGTTATTTCAACACTAAGTTCCTGTTATGTAGTAGTACGTTGGATAGGTTTTATAACAGCTTCTTTGCAAATTAGTCATGCCGGATCACGGAGTCATTAATGGGGAGGTCGACAATGGGTATCTTATGACTCTGAAAATGGGTTCTAAAGAGCTGAATGGAGTGTTTTACTACGGTCCTCGAACACCAATTCAGGTCCAACAACCCATGGAAACACCTTCGGGTATAGTCCCACCATCGGCAGGGATTGATTCTCAGACACCCAAATGCTACAGGAACGGCTACAACTTCTTCTTCGCTGAGCAGTACGCTAAGCTTAAACATGAGCACCATGGAAAAGGACCTATCGCCAAGAAAATTGGACACATGTGGAGCAATCTCCCCATATCTGAGAAACAGGTTACTGATTAATTTTCATCAAATCAAATCCTCATTTATCGATCGGTGTTTTATTACAGCTTGATCATGTTTTTTTCAGGTTTACGAAGATAAAGGAGTAAAGGATGTTGAACCATACAGAATGCAGATGTTGGAGTTTAAATCTTCACATGAATCAGGAGCTGCTTCTTCTTCGGGAGCCATATGAATCAGATGTCTTCTCTTTTGTAACAGTTTGTAACATTTGACTTTCCTTCCTTGATTTCAACTTCAGAACATATACTCTATTGCAGAAACTTGAATTGTCTTCCTGGAAATTATCCATTAATCTTTATTGAAGTTTTTAAGAGTTGTGTATATATTTGTGTGCGTTGTTCCCTCTTTAGTTTAGTCATATTTTATTCTATTGATTTTTAGCGTTTTGTGTTTATTTATTTTTTATATCTACTCTTATTTGAGTATTTTTAAATAGTTTTGTTTAATTGTATTGTCAAAGGTGAATATAGTCTCTCATATTGACAAGTTCTGAATTGCTAAATGTTAACTTGGTATTAAGGTATATATTACAGGAAATATGGGTATACACAAATCTATGTTAACTATATTGTAATACCCCTCAAAGTGGAGCATGTAAGTTTCGATTGCATAGCTTAAACAAGAAAATATCAAACTCCCTTGGAAAGTTTCTCCTTGGTAGAGACATACGATGGTTTAAGAACTCTTTGACAATTCCGTCTCTGAGGAAATGACACTCAATCTCTATGTTCTTAGTCCGTCATGGAACACAAGATTTGAACTACTATGAATCGCCAGCTGACTATAGCAAAATAATGTCATAGGTTCATTATGTTCCACACTGATTTCCTGAAGCAACAAGTTCAACCAAAAGAGCTCCATTGTAATCACACCCATTGCTCGATATTCAGCCTCATCAGATGAGTATGCCACTTTGTATGTTTCTTTCTCTTCAACGATAGTAGAAAAGATCTGGGCTGAACTATCTAACCAGTGAGTGAATGGCGAGTAATGGGACAAGCTCCCAAATCTGAGTCACACCAACCAGAAAAGTGAAGAGAATATTTAGCACCGAAACCTTTACCCAAAGTACCCTTTAAATACCTAACCACTTTTAATGCAGAAAGCCAATGATCTTCGCCTTTTGTTGCTTGCATAAACTGTGACAATATGTATATGGCATAGGGACTTCGAAAAGGTACTTTTGGAACGCCAATAGGCGTGAAATGAAAAGGAAAAAAAGAGAAGCGGGCAGGCTGCACTCTAGGCGGCGGCTAGGAAGGATCTCTAGGAATTTTTGGAATCTACAAAAACATTATAGGAAAGGGTTTCCCAAGCGAAGATGGAGTGGGCGGGGATTTGATTCAGGTCGGGTATAGTAGTTTCAAGATAGATAAGATGACCTACAAGCCGTCTATACCGTTCAGGTTCAGTAATCACAGGACCCTCTGCACGACTCAGTTGATGATTTTGATCCATAGGAGACCCAACTGGTTTACTTCCGTCAATAAACTATTTTATCATCTCGAACACATTTGAGGAGCATGCAAATGTTTCAAACACTTAGACGTGCTACCACACTGAAATCTAACTGTCTAAGAGTGTTTAAATTAATTTGCTTGACGAGTATCCTTTTCATTTTGCAGGATTTTTTTTCCATCCAAATTTAGGTATCATTAGAACACTGTTGCTGTAATTGGAAATAAGTTTGTTTTCTTTTCTTGTTTTCGACGAAGAAAGGGTTACAACTTCTGGACTATTTAATAAAGTACATTCTCAGCTTTGTAGACACGACTTCCTACCTAGTCAATAAATGAGATTTTTTTCATAAGAAAAATAAACTGTATCTTTTCGTTAGATGATTTTCATGTGATAAACCGATATAAATATTTAGAAGATAATTAAATTATAGTTAGTGAATATGTTGTTTCTATTTGTTGGTTATTTTCAATCATTTTATATACTATATATATGAAAACAGAAGATTGTGTTAAACTAAATAATGATGTTATTTAAATGAAATTTATGATTTCAAGTATAATGATTCAGATAAGTTAAGTTATTTTTCGATATATTGAGTTGTATCTATTTTTCAGTTGAACCATAATTTGTTTTGAATTTAAATATATTCAAATCATATTCATGTCCTTCTGATTATTCCTCAGATTCAAAGTAGATTGTCGTTGGACCATGGGATTTACGAGAACTATCTTTTAATTTTTACATCTTTTTGTTTTAAAGAAGAAAAGGATATTCTTCAAGAAATTTTTTGTTTTAGGCTTTGATCAGAAATGGAATTTAAGATTTCAAGTTGTAATTTTTGATCTTTTGTAAGGACATAATTATTCTTTTCATTTGAATCTGATTTAGATAATGAACTATTTAGTTCATCAAACTGAACGGCCTTTTCGCATTCCATTAATGAATCAGAGTCATAAGATGAATAAGATCATCCAATAAAAGATTAGATATTTTACTCGATATTTTCTCCCTGAGGTTGAGTTCTTCGATTTTGCGATTAAACCGACAAAATTTTGAAGGTGACCTTTCTTCTTGCATTTGAAGCATGTGAGGTTTTTATAGAAGGTTTTTTAGCTGGGTTTATTTTGACGAAATTTTTTTGGGGGGATTTTTTCCACGGATTCTCATGACATTTAAAGCTCTTATATTTTTAAGAATGTTTTCTAGGCTTATTGTGATAATAGTAGTTTTTGTTTCAATCTCCTACACATGATTTACTACCATGATTGGGGTCCATTTCAGATTTTGTACATAATAGACCTAATTCCACTTTTGTTCTTTTGAATTCCAACTTAAGATGTTTCTGGAAATTCAAATTTTGGCATATCCTAACACCTTCATGTTGAACAATACTGATCAACTCTCCATAAGTAAATCACCATAATCTATTATTTGGGTTCCCATGGAATATCTAGTATTGTTTTTAACTTCGTCTCCTAAGAATGTAGGGATTCCATCTAGGAATTTTTCATTCCAAAAAAGTTGGCTATAATCTTGACAGAGCAAGACTCAAGTAGGAAAAGTATTTTTGTACCACTGGAAATCACTTAGTTTTTTACATTTAATATTTGAAAGGAGTTCATCATTTTTATCTTTAAGGGATGCGAGATCTCCTATAAAATGTAATGATATTGCTATGACTAATGTAACAAAAAAATCTTATTGTGGATTTCCAAGGTTATCAAAGATTAGCACATTCTTCATTCATTTTAATCAAATCAAGGATTCTGTTCATTGCTGATTGGTTAAATAATTATCCAACCATCCTTTAAGCTGTCCTGAAAAACCAAGTATAAGGGGTTCATCTACTGTTTTATCCTTGCTTCCTATTTAGGCTCTGTAGCATATTGTCATTTTGGAGAAGACTTAAAAGTTTATACTCAAATATACCATCAATATTCTAATCATAGATTTGTTATGAGTTGAACCTAGATTGCTCTATTGGTTGGATGTTTTCCTAGACCAGGAGTGGAGATTAATTGATAATCTTGATGATTTTGCATATACATATACAGATGGTTTATTTTGGAACATAATTTTGATCAGAGTATACTATTATCTAAATCATGGGCTAGGATTTTATTAGATTTTGGAAGTAGGAGTATTAGAGATATCAGAATTATGTGGCATGCTACTTTCTCCTATTTCAACTTTACTTAATTGACTAAAGAGAGCACAAATGAATTCTAAGTTTGCATCTTGATGTTTTGACACTGGAATTGAAATTTCGAAAGGTTTGAACATGCGGAATTTTGTTTTTCTTTTCAGAAGGAGACTATATTGGAATATCGATTTTATTTTGAACTGATTTCTCAATTTGATCAAATTACTTGCTTATCATACCAAGATTGGTGTTCAAAATTTTTTTGGACGATGACATTTTTGACATTTGCTTTATTATCTTGTTGGTGTCGTTTAAAAGAAATTACTTCAATTGATGTCCCTAACCATTCTAGTTTTATTCATTAAGGAAGAGGGTGGTTGTAGCGAATAATTTTACCATTAGCAAGTGTTTCTCATTCTGGGGTTTTATTGTGATACGTTGTTTTAGAAAAGAGAAATGTATTTTATTTTCAGAAGCATAATCTTCAAACTAGTTAAAATAATATTTGTACCTTATGTTTTTGGAGATAATTGTAAAATTTATTTTGAATGTAAATTCCATATTTTTAACAGTTTTGAAGAACTATTGTCTTTTTTACTATTATTTTAGAGTAGAAGTCATCTCTTAAAAAAAATTGTTAATATCAAATTCCTTTTGGAAAACATTTAACTCATTTAGTATGTTATCTGTAATGGCTGAAAAAGTTGGACATGTTTGCTCAGATTTTGTAATAAATTCATTTTGTGAAATATTTTTTCTGCTGAGTAAATAGGTTTTGGGATTTGTGATTGAAAATTAAAATTTCGTAAAACAGAATTTGGAATATATGAGGTTGAAAATTGAGAATGAAACTTCATACTCTTTTCTTCTCTAGAAAAAATCTTGAGCTAACTGTGACACTCTTTGTAAATCAATAGTTTATGGATTAGAAGAAGATCCACAAAAATATTCATCAATAGTGTCTTGGTTATTTCTAATAGATGATAGTTTTTACCTTTCCATCAAGAAAGTGTTCAATGTGTTTTAACGATATTCGGTTTTATAGATACTTGGGGTGCATGGAGTTTTTGTTTGACATCCCCTCCGAGGAACCATTCATCTCAAAGTTCTATATCTTTCCATTGGATGGATCTTGGAATAACATAATCGGATCTTGAGAGATCAATATGAAGCAAGAGGTTTTCCCCTTTTTTCTGAAACTTTTTACCATTGAAGAAAAGGCACTTGTCATCCCATAAATATTATTTGCGAAGTGATTTGCATATGTATCATCACAACATTCAATCTCAACAAGAAAAATATGACAACGCTTTTGAAAATATGACATTTATCAAAATAATTGTGAAATATTTCAATTTTCTTTATAAGGATTTGACAAAGTTTTTTAAATATGGTAATGAGAATTAAATCTTACTAGGTGACCGGCCCGCACCCTGTGCGGGCATGAACAGATTCAGTTATGAGCTTAATAGTGGTTGGGTTTTGGCAGGCACGGATTTTATATCATAAGACCATCGTGTTTGGGGTAAAGCAACGACACATGCAAATGCTGGTACTCTATATTTTACATGGACGTGATGGAACAAAGTATCTTCAGTATTAGGGTGCAACATATTGTGTGTATGTATAATTGCAACATCATTAAAAATCCTAATATATGTGTTTAAGATTTAATTTTATTACTCATCACTACCCATCTAAGAAATCGAAAAGATAAATAATTGTAACAGTTTCTATATTTTCCTTAATTTATTGAAAAATAAAGGTACAATTAAGTACTTTTGGCTACGGAATATTCTGAAAAACTTGTTTGTAGACAACATTCAAAGTGTTCGTCTCCGGCTTCCTTTCTTTACCAGTTATTAGGATTTTTGATCCCGATCTCGATTTAACTCTTGAAAATGCGTCGTAGAGCTGACCATGAGAGAACACTGGCCTAGGCAGAAACAAACCAACTCTTTCTAGTGTTTGACCTTGACTTTTGTTGATGGACATCGCGAAAGCCAATGTAATGGGAAACTGTCTTCGATGCATTTTGAAGGGAAACTTTGTGTCAGGTGGTGTGACAAACATTCTAGGAATCAAGACATTGACTCCAGTAATATTGTTTCCGGTTATAATTATAGCTTCTAGCACATAGAGTAGTAACTGAGTAACAATTAGCCTAGTACCATTGCATTAACCATCTGCATGATCCACGTTACGGAGACACATAATAGGAGCACCAACCTTTTCGCTTCAAATTATGTCTAGGCAGTCCAGCCACTTTAACACTGTTCAAAAACTCTGCAGGATATACTACATTTTCTTCTACGTCAACATCGGATGGAATAATACTGTCAGAGCTAAGGTAAACCTTATCTTCACCTGAAAACATATGTAAATCCTTTTCTTTAGTGACAAAAACGTGTAAGATACTGGAACATAAACTTAAACAGAAAAACATGTTATCTGGCAACTGCGAAAGCATGTAATCATATCATTTATTTTATCCACTTCATCATTTGTTGGGGTGAGAATGACTCGATGTCTATACAAATCCTTATATGTTGAGGTTTGAAATGCTTTTCCATAAACCTCTTTTGCCATAGTCTCAATAGGATATTCTCCACAATTTTTTATCAGCAAATCAGAAGAGATGTCAATCTCAACTTGACCGTCTTTAGGCAAATTTATTTTTCCATCTCCAATATCCAAAATCCATTTTGAGAAGGATTAAAGCTCTTTTGCTGCAACATCAGAAAGGCCAGCGAGCAATCTCATGTTCTTTGTTAGCTTCAAAACTTTGCAGTACTCCCAAAGATATGACGAATTCAGTGCCGCCAAAACTATCTCTGCTCTACCACCTCCAGGTAGAACTGATAAAATCTGTCTGAAATCTCCACCGAAAACAACAACTTTACCCCCAAACGGTTTGTCTTTAGAAGATCTTAATATATCACACATATAACGATCCAATGTCTCGAAACAGTGTCTGCTCATCATAGACGCTCATCCCATACAAACCGATAAGATTCTCGAGTTTCAGCTTGAAAACTTTACACAATATTTTTGGTTTGTCTTCGGTGGTCAAGTTATATTTTTTAAGATATCTTGTAACTTCATGCCATTTTGGATTGCAGGTAAAAGTGATGAAAATATCTGAAAATCTATAGTACTTGCACAGAGCCATCGCATCATAGTAATGTTGCTTCATATACCTTTTCACTGAGTTTATTTGGATTTTTTAAGAGATCTAAAATTATTTTTCTATTGATTGAATATGTTCATCTGCTCTATGCGATTATACAACTTGAGATTGTATTTTTGTTTCTTTAATTTTAGATCGGTTCCTATTCATTCTTAGTCTCGGTTAAATGTGACGTTAAGATAATTACCAAAGTGATTAAAACGATATCATAAACTATAAACATATTGAAAAACAACAAAAATCATGTTTCAATCAAAACATAATTCGGGCATTGTATAATCGCATATTTTATAACAATAGAAATGACATATGTTAGTTATTCAGTATTAATACTACAATTTATTCAGGCATGACCAGTCCATAGTATCACAAACCACTCATATTTTTAGTTTAGTATGAATACTATAGTTTATTAAGCTAAGCTAATAGGTAAAGTGACTGTATTTATTTTATTCATAACAACTTGAGAGGTTCAAGAGGAAAGTGTGAGCTCACGACAATAAAACCCACAACCACACTGTGGACTCTCAAAACGACGCTCCGAGAATTCTTCAGAAGCAGCACCAACGGAGAGTTCGAGTTCCTGGCCGTCACTTGTTACCTCACCTATGTTGAGCCAAAAGTATAGCACTTTGACACTTACTCCCATCAGCTTACTGATCCGTCCGGTTTTTATGAAGCCCGAGACGATAGGTTCGTATATGACCTTGTACACCTCGATGGGGAACCGACACGTGTTGTTGAAATAGACTTTGAAAAAAACCGGTTTTGGAGTTTAGGTGGTAGTCTATAACACCTTCTCGTAATATTCCTCGTGGTAACTTGTATTTTTGGACTACATCGTAAGCTGTTAGATTTGTGCAGGAAACGTAGAAAGAAGTGGCGAAAAGGAAGAGTGACATGACGAATATGGACATTATTTCTAATTAACGTCGTGTGATCTCTTGGATTCGTGTCTCGTTTTGTCGTAAGTCGTGTTCTTATATAATTTCACAGTTACGTTATAAGGCTCTCTCTACATTTCTTTGGCGTTGAGCTAGGTTTTCGGTTTGTTAAAGTTCCAACACAAAGAATACAGTTTCTTTCTTTGATATAAATAATTTAATTTAGTAAAAAAAACTAAATAATTTAAAAAGAAACAACTAAGAGCAAGTAACGAAAAATGTATATATTATGAAATCAAGCCACTGGTGTAAGGCACTCCGATCTTCCAAATCTAATCATCTTCCATAAATAAACCAGTGATTGTGAAATTAGCTTCATCAGTCGAATTAATCACGTGATAACCGGGCCATGTAACTCGGTCGGTAGTGTTTAAACCAGGTCATGTATTGTTATACTCAGCGTAGTAAAACGTACTCAAAGTGAAATCGCCGTTCCATTCTCTCCAACCAACCGGTTCAAGAAAACCATCAATGTACGATTCCATGATAACCGTCAGTGAATAATTCTTCCACGATCGACCCAAATACGTTTTAACCGTATAGTTACTAAAAACAAGATCTTCCGCTGGTTTAATCGTGCAGTTTTGGATCGACGTACCCGTGTTCTAGTTCGGATCAGACCGCCTTGTGCAGTGATTGCGTTGAATTGGTTAGGCATCGGTTTTCTCGGATACAGATTGCAGTTATGAAACACAACAGCTGCGTTTTCAAATATAAAATCGACCGCTCCTCACCGCAACCGCCTGGTGCTTCTCCGGTCCGGTCGTGTTCCGGAAAGTTATGTTCACCGCAACGAAGTTCGGTGCTGTCACAGCTGAAGAAAAAAAACACGTGCAAAGATTATTTATCAATCGATCCAAAAGTACTATGTATGCATCTCACCGCTAGTTAAATAAAATGTTAGTACACAAGTCGGTGTTGTTAATGCATCTTGTCTCTTATTCACCACTTTCAATCTAACTTTTTTGACCTATAGTTGAAAATGCAATAATTAAAGGAAGCTATTGACGTACTCGATGCATTAAATTATTATGGGAAAATAACTTTAAGATCTCGAGACATTATTACTAACAACATGTGATGTCTGACGTACCAAAGGTGGCGGAGTTGAAAGTTGTCCAACCGTCAACGACGCTTCTATTCCCCGTGACCACCGTCTGGTTTATCCCGTCACCGATCATCATCACGTACCTTTTGTTCTTCGCTATCGAAACGTATTCTTCATATATCCCCGCCGTCACGTAAATCAAGAAGAACCCGCCGCTTCCGTCGGTGTTATTCGGAGCAGCCGCCACGGCCGCCGTGATATTGGTGAAGTTCCCGGTGCCGTCTTGCATCACGGTGACGATGTCGCTTATCAAGACCATGCTTCCGTCGTCTCCGTCACCGGCGCTACCGTCGGTGAGTTTTCTCCTGCTGAGAGATTCGTAAACGGCTTTGGTTCGTTCTGTCATTTTTAACGGCAGAGCTCCGTTACGGAACAGACAGAAGGGTTTAGTGTGAGTTGATGTTCCGGATCTCGGGTGGGCCCAAGCAAACCCGGTTCGTTTCTTCTTCTTTGGGACCCATCCTTTAGTGAAGAGAGCTAACGATACGCTAAAGAGCTTAGCGTCATGGAAGAGAGGTGAAGCCACGCCGTTGCGTATTGTCCACGAGGCGGTAGACGAAGCGGCGGTGGTAGGTCCCTTCGACATTGACCTCTATATATATGAAGTGAATCATATAGGTGGTGAGAATGATATGATTTATTCCTTCGACATTGACCTCTATATATATGAAGTGAATCATATAGGTGGTGAGAATGATATGATTTATTCCTTCGACATTGACCTCTATATATATGAAGTGAATCATATAGGTTTGTAACGACCCTAAGGAAATATTCATAAAATAAATTACGGAACCGTTTAAGTAAAGATAGTTAATTTTTTTTTGGAAGAAAATTAAATGCATATGATATGATTCTAATTTGCGCAAGTAATTAATATGATTTATCGTATTAACTAATATTCTTGCGCAAGTAATCAATATGATTTACTGTATTAATTAATATTCTTCCGCAAGTAATCAATATGATTTATCTACGGGTGTGACTGGTAACCATAATAAAAACATTAGGAATGGATAGGAAAAAAATGAGTAGGAATAAAATTTGTGGAATGATGAGGAATGCTGATTCCTTATCAAAATTAACAAGGAACAAATCTGTTTCATAATTCTCTACGAAAAAAGGAACGAGAAGGAATGAAAAGGAAAAACGATTCCTCATGAATGGTAATTTTTTTAAGGAATGTTAAGGAATTTAGTGTTCCTCATTGTTCCCTTGGTTACCATTCAATTATTGTTAGTAAAGAATAGTAGTAAATACGTGTATTAATTAATATTCTTGCGCAAGTAATATTAATCACACTTTCCTACTCTTCAAACTTTCTTATTTTATTAAGTAATTGATATACATGCATTAAACATAAAAATATTCTTCCGCAAGTAATATTAATTACTTTCCTACTCCTTCAGTCTGTCTTATTTTTTAGTAAGTATTCAATGCATTAAACAAAATAAGGTTAGTATTTATAGGGCTTCCCTTTTTTGTTATGTCGATTAGAAAAAATAAATCAAAAATGAATTTTCAAAAAATCAACCAATAGAATAGTGTTATTTCGACTGAGAAGGGCTCTGTGAGCGCCACGTGTCAAATGTACTTCTCATTTAATAGTAAGGAGGATATTACTATTAATGTATTTTCTATATAAATATATTTTTTGGAAAGACTATTTAAATGTTTTAATAGTTATTAACTTATATATATCACATTAATAAAAATATATAATTTTTTACATCAACTTATATATCATATTTGTATACATATATAAAATTTATTAAAATTAATTTTAAGTGTGCAACAACAAATACAAAACTTAACCAACATCAATCAAACTAAAAATATTTTCATAGTTAAATGATCAAAATTTTATTTATATTTATCGGTTCATTAGTTTCATTAAAAAAAAAATTGCCAGTTTAACATATTTTAACCAAAATGAATAAAATCCAAAATTTATTAAAAAAATTATATTTAAATATATAATGTTTAAAATAGGTGATTAGAAATATATTTAAAATGACTAATCATTAAATATACTATAATATAAATAAATAATTTTTTAAAATTCAATTCTATTAAAATTTTAATAAGATCAATGTGAAATAGTTAAACCAAGTTATAAAATAAGATTATAAAATGTATTAGTGATTTTAATTTTCCAAAATGATGAATTTTACAAATATAAAAATAATAATATCCAAAGTAAACTAAAATTCTGTTTAAAATTAAAATAAAATTATATTTAAAATTATTATTGTTGTGCATGGGACATGAAAACTCCTAATAGCTATGTAATGAACTGTAAAGATTAAAGCAGTGGCAATTGATCTTTCAATTGATCCGTCTCCACCGGAGATCAAGGAGGCGGATCGGACAAAAGGCTCTGCCATGGATGTTAGTGAGAATCCTGCACTATCGGCCTTTGTAATGGGCCTGAATAGTGAGCTGTCAACAACGAGTGAGAAGGAGCTGGTTGAAATGGAAGGGGATTTAGATGGTGGTTCTGATAACGAGGGAGTGCTAGATGTGGGCATTGGTGAGGATGGTTTTCAGGTTCTGACGGATGAGGAGGAGAGAGAGCTGGGTGGCTTCGAAGAGGGCGACTTGATGGAGGAAGGTAAGATGGTTCCACTGGGTGAGGCTTCTGAGATAACCAGAGGCGATGTGGACAAGAAGACAGGGGCTCGGAAGCAACTTTTTATCTCTACTGTGGGAGGTACGAAAAAGAAATTTGTCCAAGCTCTTCTCTGGCCTCGCAAAAGGAATGCAGGGAAGCACATGGTGCGTAGGGGTGGTGGCTCCAAATGGTTGGAAGAAAGGGGTCCTTTAAACCCGAAGCCCGGTTCCAAAGTTTAATAATGGTTATGGTCCAGTCTTCTTGATTTTTTCAGTTTGGGGTATTTGCAGTACCGTTTGGTTTTCTTTTCGTTTATGGATTAATAAGGGGCTCTGTCGGGGCTGGCTTTATGTTTAGTACTCTTATTCGTCCTTTATGTCTTCGGGTTTTCTTATGGCCTGCTGTTTCTTTGTTGGTTTGGTGCTGGAATAAAACTTATTTCTTTTGCTATGACGGTTGGTGTGTTATGGGGGTCCAATTTTATGTTGTATGCTACTTGGGATTGTTTCCAAGTTCAGTATTACTCAAATTTCTACGTCTGGTCTCTTTAAACCAGTCTCAGAGTAGACAACCGGCGAGGGGGAAGGACCTCTATGGTTGGATTGAACGATTTTGTTACACGGGCTTGGTAAGGTGGAAATCCTACTTCACAACGGGTATGGAGGACGTGATGAGAGAGCTAGTAAGGTTTACCCTAGTGGTACCATTAGTGGGGTGTATGGTGGGCTGGAATGTTGTCGGCGAACCCATAACTGGGAAGTTGCCTATTATTTGGTATAGTCTAGTTGAATTGGCAATCTTGGGGCAGCATTGTTCACTGGGGGTTATAGGTTCCAGGTTGTTTTGGGTTTCCTTGTTCCCACCCATTGTCGTTCATTTGAGCGATTTGAACCTAGAATTTTATAAATGAGAGTGCTCAGTTGGAACTGCAGAGGTATGGGAAGTAAATGGACCATAAGTTACCTTAGGGAAATATGGCAAAAGCATAAACCAGATTTCCTTTTTTTGTCGGAGACGAAACAAGAGTTCTCTTTCGTCCAAAATTTCCAGTCTCATTTTGGCTTTGATAGATTGGTTACAGTGGACCCAATTGGGACAAGGGGAGGATTAGCTCTTTATTTTAATAATGAGTACAATGTTAATATTTTGTTCACAAGTAATAGGATGATTGATGTGGAAGCTATGGTTTTTGGGAAAAAAGTTTATATGACTTTTGTTTACGGCGAACCGGTTCAGGAACTGCGAGATCAGGTATGGGAACGATTGACTAGATTTGGATTAGCAAGAACAGCCCCGTGGTTTATTATTGGGGATCTAAATGAGATTACAGGTAACCATGAGAAAGAAGGAGGGGCTTTAAGAAGTGCACGATCGTTTTTATCTTTTAATAATATGATTCGGAACACGGGCCTTTTAGAATTTCCGGCCCGGGGAAATAGGATGTCCTGGCAGGGGAGGCGAAATAAAGTAATGGTCCGGTGTAGGTTGGATCGAGCATTAGCAAATGAAGATTGGCATATGTTGTTTCCTTACTCTTACACAGAGTATTTAGGGATGGTGGGCTCCGATCACCGGCCTGTAGTGGCTTTTCTGGAGGATAAGGTGTACCGCAGAAGAGGACAATTTTGTTTTGATAAACGATGGATTGGCCAAGAGGGTTTGCTGGAATCAATTGGTAGAGGCTGGGATAACATTAATGGGGCGCACTCAGGGGATTTTGTATCAAAACTACTTAATTGCCGTCACGAGATTGCGAAATGGCGAAGGCAGAATCCGCCCTATGGCAAAGAGAGAATTGGTGAGCTTCAACAAGCTCTGGAGGAGGTTCAATCTGATAATGATAGGTCCCAAGGTGATATCATTGCCGTCTCTAAAAAGCTACAAGAAGCATATAAGGACGAGGAAGATTATTGGCAACAGAAGAGTCGGAGTATGTGGCACACCTCAGGGGATCTTAACACAAAATTCTTTCACGCTCTCACAAAGCAACGCCGGGCTCGTAATAGAATTGTGGGACTTTATGATACGAATGGGAACTGGATTGTGGAGGAACAAGAGTTACAGAAGGTTGCAGTTGACTATTTTGCTAATTTGTTCCAGTCTACCACTCCCACAGAGTTCGATGGTTTTTTGGAGGATATCCTTCCCATCGTTACCCCCCAGATGAATCAAAGATTAATTCGTTTGGCAACGGAGGAGGAAGTTCGAAGTGCCCTTTTCATGATGCATCCAGGAAAAGCCCCAGGGCCGGATGGGATGACAACTTTATTTTTCCAACATTCGTGGCACATTCTAAAAAAGGATCTAGTGGAACTGGTGAATAACTTTATAAGCTCTGGGACCTTGGATGCGAGACTAAACTACACAAATATCTGTTTGATCCCTAAAACAGAGCGGCCTACACGGATGACAGAGTTCCGTCCTATAAGTTTATGTAATGTAGGTTACAAGATTATATCAAAGGTCTTATGTCAAAGGTTGAAGGGATGCTTGCCCTCCCTTATCTCAGAAACGCAATCGGCTTTTGTGCTTGGACGACTGATCTCCGATAATATCCTCATAGCGCAGGAGATGTTTCATGGTCTGCGGACTAACAAATCGTGCCAGAGTAGCTTTATGGCGATAAAGACGGACATGAGTAAAGCTTACGATAGGGTTGAATGGAGCTTTATTCAAGCATTGTTTCTCAAGTTGGGGTTTGATCCTCATTGGACCCAATTAATGATGGAATGTATTTCATCGGTCCAATATAAGGTCTTGCTAAATGGGCAACCAAAAGGTCATATACTTCCTCGAAGGGGTCTACGCCAGGGGGATCCGTTATCACCATATTTATTCATATTGTGTACCGAAGCTCTGATTGCGAATATTAAAAAGGCTGAGAACTGTGGGCTCTTAACTGGTATAAAAGTTGCACGGGCTTGCCCGCCAATTTCTCATTTGCTTTTCGCAGATGATAGTTTGTTTTTCTGCAAAGCACAAAAAGAGGAATGTCAAACGATCCTTCGAATCCTTCAGGACTACGAAGTGGTTTCAGGTCAGCAAATTAACTTTGGAAAATCTTCGATTCAATTTGGACACAGGATCGGGGAGAGCTCTAGACAGGAATTACGGAATATTTTAGGAATTCAGAACCTGGGAGGCATGGGATCATATTTAGGAATCCCCGAGAGCTTGGGAGGATCGAAAACACGAGTTTTTGGCTTTATTCAAGATCGTTTACTTGATCGAATCAATGGCTGGACTTTTAAGTTTTTTACGAAGGGGGGGAAGGAAGTGATTATAAAATCAGTGGTTACAGCTCTGCCAAACCATGTAATGTCTTGTTTTCGTATACCAAAATCAGTAGCCAAGAAGCTTATGAGTGCAATTGCACAATTTTGGTGGAGGTCGGGAGGATCCACTAGCGGGATGCACTGGAAATCATGGGATAAGCTATGTATTCCGAAGGACAAAGGGGGATTGGGGTTTAAGGATCTCACAGATTTTAACACGGCTATGCTTGGCAAACAACTTTGGAGGTTGATAGAGAAACCACACACTTTGTTTGCTCGGACTTTTAAGGGACGATATTTCAGGAATACATCACCCCTGGAACCCATTCGATCGTATACGCCATCCTATGGCTGGCGTAGTATTGTCTCTGCTAGATCTCTGGTTTGCAAAGGACTAATTAAAAGGGTTGGTTCTGGGTCATCTATCTCAGTGTGGAATGACCCTTGGATCCCATCCACTCGCCCGAGACCAGCTTTACAAAATCAACACAATCTTTACCCGGATCTCATGGTAGATTCTCTTATAAATGGGACTTTGCGAACGTGGAACAGCCAGCTAATTCGGAGCCTGGTCGATCCTCAGGACGCAAAGATCATTGAAAGTATTCCTCTGAGTAGGACTCAAATGTCTGACCGACATGGGTGGCACTTTACTCATAATGGAAGATATACTGTTAAATCAGGTTATCAGGTGGAACGGGTTTACCCGGATAAGGACACACACTTGCCCTTATTGGGTCCTACGGTGGATGCTCTCAAAGCCCACTGCTGGAAAGTTCGATGTCCTCCCAAGCTAAAACATTTTCTTTGGCAATTATTATCAGGATGTTTGGCAGTTAGGAAATATTTACAAGCCCGTGGGATTCCAGGTGATATTCAGTGTGAACGATGTGGAGCACCTGTGGAGTCGATCAACCATGTGTTTTTCGAATGTCCGCCGGCAATTCAGGTATGGGCACTGTCATCGATCCCGTCGATCCCTGCCTTATTCCCTACAGATTCACTCTTCCGTAATATGGATCATCTATTTTGGAGAGTAGTCCCACAACAAGAAGTTCATCAATTTGCTTGGATTTTATGGTACATATGGAAAGCACGGAACAATAAGGTTTTTAGCAATCTGGATATTGTCCCCACAGATACCCTTCAGATGGCGGAAACAGAATCCAAGCTATGGGCGGAAGCCCAGGCAATAGCATCACAACAGCCTGTTCAAAATATTGGGCTTTCGGGGGATATTCTTCCTCAGATACCCGGTAGATGGTGTTTCTCGGAAGGATCATGGAAGGATAAGGACAAATTCTCGGGACAAGGTTGGTATAGTACCCTTGAAGGCTTTGATGGCTTGATGGGAGCCAGGAATACTAGACCCAGTCTGTCTCCTTTTCATTCGGAAATTGAGGCTTTTATCTGGGCCATGGAGTGTATGCGGAATCTTCGTCAGTTTCAGGTTACGTTTGCGACGGATTGTTATCATTTGGTGAAGTTGGTTTCGGAACCAGATGAGTGGCCCGCTTTCGCATCCTACCTAGAAGATATAAAGTTACTCAAGGACAGCTTTATCCACTTTGACCTCATATATGTCTCCCGAAAACACAACATAGAGGCGGATCGTCTAGCGCGAGGCGCAAGGAAGCAATCGTCTGCAGTTGTTCATATGGATTCCGAGTCACCAGGATGGCTCACAGTTCATTGAGTTTGTTCTTTGATGTTGCTGACAAAAAAAAAAAAAAAAAACTTGTAACACCGATTTGATTTTCAAATGTTTTTTATCATTTAAAGAAACTAGGTTTTGATAACAATCAAAAGAAATTGTTTTCGTACATAAACTTGATTCAACCGAGCTAATCTTCCAATACTATTAAGCCGTATATCTCTTAAAATAGCTAATATTAAAGTATTTAACCTTTGTTTTAAAGAGGTTTAATATTGACTTGGACTAAACTAGTATGAATATATTTAATTCTCTATGCCTTTGCAAAGCACTTTCACAAAAAAATGAATTGTTTCAAAATATTTTGTACGTTGAATATCACATCTTCAATTTTGGTAGAAAAAAATTGTTCTTAGAAAATTCATTTTTTAGATTTGATAAATTTAATCTTTACGTATTTTAGGGAATTACAAATTATCAACTGATCGTTGGAAATCATCTATAGTAGTTTCCTACCTAGTAACTATCTTTTTGAATATCTAATAGGCCTCTTTTCAGATCTGGAAGATGAAGAGGTGGATTGGTAGATTGGAACTTGTATGATGCTGATCTAAAATATTAGTCCATTTTGTAGATGTTAAAGGTGAAAATCTAGGACTCCTTACAATCCTGTCTAGACAGAGGTTTAGTTTATAGACAAGATATGAATAACAATAACTATAGGGTCTTCTTTGTAAATAGTTAGCCTAGTTAGCTTCTCTTGTAGGGTTATTTGCAAATTTGACTCAAAACTCAAAGTCAAACACAAAACTAACCTCTTTTTTTTGTCTTTTCTTTTGTCCAGTTCACCCCATATGTTCACATTATTTACGAAAATGTCATTAATTTTTTTTTGCTTTTTTTTTCTGAAAATGGCTTTTTACTCTCTCAACCTCATCATCTCCCAAGTATTTACAAGATTACCAATGCCATCAATACCCCAACCACCATGAACAACCAATTTGAACAAATTCTTGTAATGATAGCATTACTAATGAAAGTGTTCTATCTTTGAACTTATGTAATGTTTTATCTTTTGTGAATTTGACTAAGTTTTCTTGAGAATTTTTCTCTCTTAGTTGTACTAAATTTGTGTTATTGTGTTTTGCTATTGAAGTTGTATCAATAACTTCAATTATGTCAAGTAATTTTGGCAAGATAATATTGTGGAAAATGAACATATTTACCAAAAATTTTCATTAATATCTCTTCAAATTTACAAAAAAAATCATAACTAAAGGAGTACACATGCAAATCAAAAAACAAACCACAAACAAAACTATTATAGATCATTCCTATACAAAGAAAAGCTTGGACTCCACTTGATATGGAAGAAGATTTCTTGGAAGTCTTCCATATCTGAAAAACCTGCATATCCAAAAACATTCAAATGGTTTAAAAATTGAGAAAATGAGTGGAATATTAGATAGATTTACCTTTAGAACACATAAAAATACATATCTAAAATTAATAGATCTAACTTTATATGAGTGGAAGATGAAAACCGTGTGATGAAACACCTGCAAAAACAAGATAGATTAGTGAGAAAGACATGAACAAAAATATTAAATTGATATAAAGTTTGGTGTTTATAAGTTCAAAGTGATTAGAGAGAGGTTGGAGAGTTTTAGAATGAGGAACAATACATTTTTGTTGCAGACATTTGAGAAGAGGAGAGAGAATGTGTAAATTTTTCTTTATATAGGGAGACAAAAATTCCAATTAGATCAAATATTTTTCGATTCAGAAGACTTTCAAGTAAGTCGTCTAGAAAGTCTTTTTCTTAGACGACTTACTTGTAAGTCGTCTAGAAGACTCTTTTTCTTAGACGACTTATTTGTAAGTCGTCTAGAAGACTATTTTTCTTAGACGACTTATTTGTAAGTCGTCCAGAAGATTTCAATAAATTTAGCGGGAAACTAGAATAAATTTAGCGGGAAACTACAATAAATTTAGCGGGAAACTAAAATATTTTTAACGGAAAACTAAAATAGAAGACTTCCTAGACGACTTACATGTAAGTCGTCTAGACCCTAAATATAACCCTAAACTTAATTAACTAGCTAAACATTTCATAAAATCAAATTAAACTTAATAAGTGTTTACTATGCACATAATTAAACAAATATAAGTAAAATCTTAATTTTTTAAAAAAATATTTAAGCTTTTCTAAATCTAACCCTAAGAGTACATAAAAACTACAACATATGTTGACAAACCCTAAACTAAATAATATCATGCCTTACTATCTTTACACATCTATGTTGAAAACTATTCAATTTTATTATATATTAATTTATGTCACTTACAACTGTTTATAATTACATTATTTCAATTTTTCACTTATTAGAATATTTTTTATAAAATTGATAAATTATTTTTAAGATCAACGATACCAGACGACTTACTAGTAAGTCGTCTAGACGACTTACATGTAAGTCATCTTCAGAAGACTCAGAAGACTTACTTGGGTTATTTTCTTAAAAGTGAGTTCTGTTTTTTTGTTTGGTCACAAGGGGCTGACTGTAATTTCACTAGGCTTTTAGGTTAGTTTTGCATATGATTCAAGTTTGGGTCTACTTTTGCAATCAAAATCAAGTTTTGAGTCATATTTGACAATTTTTCCTCTCTTGTATGTGTATATATACTCCTCATCATTATAATAAGAAGACAACTTTCGATAATATTATATGGTATTAGAGCTTAGCTCCTACATATTTTACGCACCTCAAACCTCTAGCCGTCATGAGTACATCGACAAACACCAATGAAATCATCTCTCTCAACAAAAATCAGCTTCTTCACGTTAACATGTCAAACGTTTCCAAGCTCACAAACTACCTCATGTGGAGCCTACAAGTTCATGCTCTATTAGATGGATATGCCCTTGCAAAACATCTCAATGCTGTTCCGCAGATCCCCACTGCCACACTCACCAATGGTGATACTGTTTCTCCAAATCCAGAGTATGTCAGCTGGACAAGGCAAGAGAAGTTGGTCTATAGTGCTCTTCTTGGCGCTATCTCAACCTCCATTCAGCCAATGGTCTCTGGAACCACAACTGCGTCTCAGATCTGGGAGAATATGGAGACAACGTATGCTAAGCCAAGCCGTGGTCATATCAAGCATCTCAAATATCAGTTGAGGATTACCACCAAAGGCAACAAGACCATTGATGACTATCTTCAAAGCGTGATGTCCAAGCTAGATCAACTTTCGATTCTTGGTAAACCATATGATCATGAGGATCAAGTTGAGATCATTCTCAATGGCTTACCTGATGAGTACAAGACGGTTGTAGACCAGATCGAAGGCAAAGATACTCCACCAAGTATTACTGAAGTTCACGAGAGGCTTCTCAACCATGAGGCGAAATTACTTGCTTCTCGAGATGTCTCTACAGGGTGATTTCGATGCCAGCCAATGCGGTGCAACATCGTAAACACAACAAAAAACACAACAACAAAAACAACAAGAGGTACAATGCTTCTTCCTACAACAATGCTGCGAGTAACCAATACGCGCAGATCTCCAACCCACGTCCCTTTAATCCATACTTTGGAAAATGTCAAATCTGTCAAACCCAAGGCCATAGCGCAAGGCGATGCCCACAGTTTTAGACTCTACATCAGCAAACTGTCAACCCCAACAATATCAGTCTCTTTAGGCCATGGCAACCACACACTAATATGGTGTTGAACTCACCATACACTGCTGCAAATTAGTTACTTGACTCTAGAGCCACCCATCATATCACATCTGATCTCAACAACTTGTCGCTACACCAGCCTTATCAAAGAGGCGATGATGTTCTCATAGCTAATGGTACAAGCTTACCGATCTCACATACTGGTCTTTCAACTCTCTCAACTCCAACTCGTAAACTTGATTTACATAATATATTATGTGTGCCAAACATTGATAATAATCCTATCTCGGTATATCAGTTATGCAATACTAATGGAGTTTCCGTTGAATTCTTTCATGCATCCTTAAGGTGAAGAATCTCAGCACGGGGGCCCCATTGCTCCAAGGCAAGACTAAAAATGAGCTCTATGAATGGCCGGTTTCTCTTCATGAAGCAACGGCCATGGTTACTTCATCAAAACCAAAAACATCTCTTCTTTCGTGGCATTCTCGGCTCGGCCACCCATCTTTAGCTATTTTAAATACCATTGTTTCTCAATTTTCACTTCCTATTTCTTCTTCTCAAAAACAATTGTCTTGTTCTGAATGCACGATTAATAAGAGCCATCGTCTGCCATTTATACACACCTCTATCATTTCTCATAGGCCACTTGAATACATCTTCACCGATGTGTGGTCCTCACCCATAACCTCAGTTGATAATTTCAAATACTACCTTGTCCTTATTGATCACTATTCACGCTATACGTGGCTCTATCCTCTTCGAAAAAAATCACAAGTAAAAGAGGTTTTCATCGCCTACAAGTCACTGGTTGAGAAGAAGTTCAACATGCTGATTGGAACACTCTTTTCTGATAATGGGGGTGAGTATATTGCTCTAAGACGTTTTCTTAGTAACATGGCATCATTCACTTGACATCACCTCCTCACACGCCTCAACACAATGGTGTATCCGAAACAAAACACAGACATATAGTTGAGACTGGTCTCACCTTGTTATCGACATCATCTATGCCAAAGACATACTGGACGTATGCCTTCTCAGCTGCGGTTTATTTGATCAACCGTCTACCATCTCCAACTGTTGACATGAAGTCTCCATTCTTAAAATTGTTTGGACAACACCCTAGTTATGAGAAGCTAAGAGTCTTTGGTTGCTTGTGTTTCCCCCTGGTAAGACCATGCAACACCAATAAGCTTCAAGGCAGATCAAAATGATGTGCTTTCCTTAGTTACTCACCAACACAAAGTTCATACTACTGTCTGGATATTGCAACTAGTTGGATTTATACCTCAAGGCATGTCCAGTTCATTGAAACTGAGTTTCCTTTCAAAACAGAGGCTACAACGGCCAAGCCTACTTCTGAGAAATCGTCAGTTGATGTGCCCGTTGTGACTCATCCGATATTAGTCATACCACTTTCATGAATGGGATCCCCGAGCAATGTCCTTCACCAAGCGCCAACACGTCAAGTATGATCTTCTACTTCTCTGAACTCACTCTCTTCTTCAACCTCCAAACCCACTGTCCATTCTCAAAATGAGTCAAACCCCATGACTCAGCCAAACCCAACAATCATAGAGCCCCCTGCTCCACAACAAAATGAGTGTCAAACCCCGACTCAGACACAACCACCAAAAAATCAAACCACTACCCAACCAATTGTGTCTATGCAACCCACTGAACCACAAAATCCAAACATCAATCACCACAAAATATCCACAAAATGTAAACTAAAGCCAAAAATAAAATATCCAAACCGATACAAAAATTAACTCTTACTGTCGCAGGAAAACCAAA
The DNA here is from genome assembly GCA_905132765.1 of Moricandia arvensis. NCBI lineage: Eukaryota > Viridiplantae > Streptophyta > Magnoliopsida > Brassicales > Brassicaceae > Moricandia > Moricandia arvensis. Next base: position 57,511 of record CAJHQP010000853.1, read on the forward strand.
GAACAACATGGAGCAAACCACAATAATACAAGAAATGAAAGATTATAAATGGAGAGCCGCTGCTATCTCTGGGTTGATGCTCACATATTCAATCACACATGGGATCTTGAACCTCAACAGGAAGGACAATATGTTATCGGGTGTAGATGGATCTTCAAAACTAAGTATCTTCCATGTAGTCGTGAAGAACGTCGAAAAGGCCGGCTTGTTGCTATAGGATATACACAGCAATATGGTGTGGATTATTCTGAGACGTTGATAGCGTGCGGGTTAAGGTATAAAATTAAGCAGTCAATCTATCATATTAACCTATAAACTACTCTTTCCAAGAGAGGTAAAATTGTATTACTTAGAGATCGAATCCACAGCGTGCGAGGGCACACGATAGAATTTTGAATCCTAAAGGTTAAGCTAGGTAAGCTATAAATATAGGGGTTTTGTAGTGACGGATTATTCCATAAAGGAAATTTTCTAAATAGTTAAAATGGTTCAAATAAGGAAATATAGATCTAGGGTTTCCTGGTAAGTGAATTATAATGAATAAGATGAAAGAATTATGAAATATGCAAGGACCTTAATCACAATCCGACCCCTCTCATTCCAACTCTCGTATGCAAACAGAGGAGTCGACCGTCGATCGGCGTCGAAGGCCTACTGTCGATCAACGGTTATCGAACAGGAAGTGTATCCGCTAGGTTAATTACACCAGCTCTCACATGTATCTAACAACCTAACTCAGTGGAATTAATTCAGGCAAAGAACCTACTCTCGTAGTTGTATATGTCCTAGTTTCACGGTTCTAGTTAGATAATCTAGAACTCAAGCATTAAACACAATTCCAAAGATAAATATCTTTTCATCCTAGCAATCCTATTTTTGGGCTAATTCAACAATACCATAATGAACTCTAAATCTAATAAGAGAATTACTCATACATAATCAAATAAGACATAAAAACTGAATAATAGAATGCATAAAATAGATAATGGGGTTCCAATACAAATCTCTGAAGGAGTCAGATATTCTCCCTAAAAATACTAAAAACTATAAACAATATTATGCTATGAAATTTCTAACTTGTAGTGTGTGGTAGTGGTTGGTGGTTCTTTTGCCTAAACAAAGGCAAGACCTTATAACCTAGGTGAAAACTAGTCAGGGGCATTCTTGTAAATTATCTTAACTTGGGCTTGAAGTCGGTCAACTGCTCTGCAGTTAGACCGTTGATCGACAACAAGTGTGCACCATCAATCGAAGGCCAAACTTGACTTCGACTCGGACTGAACAACAACTGGATATCTTATATGAATGCTCTACCAAGCTCCATTATCTCCATAAAGCTCTAAAATGTACCTTGACCTGAAAAGACTCTAAAACACGTCTAGACATACGTAGAAGGATCCAAATAGGGTCCAAATGATAGTCTTAAACTGGTAAATAACAAGGTATATCAACTCCCCCAGACTTAACCTTTTGTTTGTCCTCAAGGAAAACAAAGGTAGCATGTGAAAGAGGTTTGAAAAGTGGGCTCACATAATACATAAGCATGACTATCACCCTACTATATTGCAACCACATCGAATAATGCTAATCAAATAGAAACTTTATATGCCTTATCCTAGTATAGCAACCAAATCTATTCTATCAGCAACTCAAATACTAATCTGACTCACCCCTCTACTGATCTCATTTCTTTGCATAAAATATAGTGTATGCTTTACACATGGACTAAACTCCTGCAAACCTGCATATACATGTATAAAGCCTTTCATGATCCCTCTCTTTCCTCTTTTCTTTGAGGATCTTTTAAATATCAATTTCAATGGACAATGACACAGCTAAAGTCCATCTTGCCATCTCATTTTTGATTTTTTTTAAAAAAATACAAAGTTGTAGGAGAATAATGGGGTCATCGGTAATTTACCTACCCCTCGCTTCCAACAATGTCTGATCATTCCTTTGAATTAGAATAGTTGGGTCATCGGAAATGTACCTACCCCTTTGCATCTCAGAAAAATCATCTCAATCTTTTTTTTAGATACTGAAGAGAAAGAGAGAACGGAAATCAGAATTAATAGACTAGTACCTTACAGACTTGTAGAAAGAATCCGATCTAATGTATACCAAGCCCCAAATCAAGAAAAGTAGTCAGTATTAGGTTAGAGATCAGCTTTGATTCCTTCAGACTTTCTTAGTAAGTGTGATCTAATGGCAGAATGATCCACTTTGACATCTCTAGTATTCTCTGCAATCAACATGTCTAAGAATGGTGCTGAAGTATGGTTAGTCAATAAATAAGTTGTTCATCATAATCTCCTTCTTGACTCTATTAAAACTATTTGAAAAAATTAATAAATAAAAACTCAAAATAAATAAAAACATTAGCGACCTCCCCCAGACTTGAATTATATTGTCCCCAGTGATATCTCGTCTGGTTTGGTTAATAAAACCAAAGCATAAGTAAAAGGTTGAGAGAATGTTGAGGTTACCAAACTCCGTAAGGAGCGTCGATTGATGGTGAATGGTGGGTGTCGATCGATGGTAAACCAACCAAGCCGTCAACCGATGGTGATGTTGTGGCGTCGACTGATGGTGATCTCAAACTGTTCTACTCCTCCTTTGAAAACCCAAAATAAGAAATCATAATTAATTAGATGATTAAAACCAAATTAAAACTTACTAAACAGTGGTTTGCCTCCCACTTAGCGTTTGGTTATTGTCTTAAGCTCGAAGTTGTGATCTCTGAACTAGGAATGTGTTTCATAAAACCAATATGGAAAGCAAGTATCCACATATTTGTTGTGTGTCTCGAACCATGCACAGATAAAGCTTCTTACAGCCACATCCGCTCTGTCCTACTGATTTCCATCTTCTTCTGAATAAAAGATAGTCTATGCATCCCTTCTTCAAGTTTTTGAATGCGTCATGTGAGCATGTTGAGTCTGGCATATGTGGGCTCTGAGATGTCCTCCAAACTCTGGTTGATACTTTCCCTCATTATGTCCTAGGAAAAGTACACTCCATCGGGCTTTTCTTGTAATAAGTCCTCCGTTACCAGTCTCTGCCCAGATGATGCGTCATGACCGTCGATCGATGCCCAGCGGTTGCCGTCGATCGATGCCGAGTTGAGTGCCTCAACCGAAGTCTGATTTCTGAAGAGATTCCTGCTCCATTGGCCACAGCTAGTATGTCAGCAATGTCGTCCTTGGACACATTTAGAATTATCCCATCCATTGCTCGTACATATCCATCTGGGTCTCTCATGATTCCAAACTCATCGAGCCTGAGGTATCCATAATCATCACTGTATCCTTTCTGATCCTCGTCGATCGATGGTACAGTGTTACCGTCGATCGACTCTACATTCCAGCTTCCATAAGATCCTCTGAAATTTCCAGATTTTCCGAGTGCAAAGGCATGGTGCTCGACTGCTTCTTCTTCATAGTAAGACTCATCATACTCTTGATTGTCAGGTTCTGGCACCCTCTCATGGTAATTTGGCCCGGTGTAGACTATCTCTTCTTGATTGTCTTCGTCGTTCTGACCTGGGGAAACACCGTCGATCGATACGGAGTTATTATCGTTGATTGATGCCAGATTGTGGGATCCATCCTGGTTCTGGTTGAAGAGAGGGTTGGGTGTCGATCGATTTCGTGTCCACAGGCTCATCGTCTTGATCGTTTTTGCAGAAGCATGTTGCAATCAGACCGGGATCATTACCCAATTCTATCTAAGTATTTTTGTTCTTGACTTTAACAAGTTCGTAGAAAATGAATGGATCAATCAAGGATAGATACAACCTGTTTGTTTTCATGTCGCAGATAGCTCCTATTGTTGCCATGAAATCTATTCCAAGAAGTAAGGAGGAGTTCCAATCGATCTTTATGTCCATCACATGGAAGTCTACTGGAACTATGACATTGTGAATCTGCACTGGAACATCTCTGGCCATCCCTCCTGAGTTCACCTTGGAGCAATGCACAAAGGTTAAAGAATCACTAGACGGTTCCACTTTCAGGTTTAGCTGCTCTGCCATCACTCTATGCATAATACTAACTTCTGACCTAGGGTCGTAGAGTGTGTTAGGGTACTTGTGACCTTTGACATAACATGAGATCACAAACTTTCCAGGTTCACTCTTCTTCTTGAGAGTAGTCCACATGGGAATCTTCTAGTTCCTTATGGAGTGTCTCTATTGATGCACCCTAGGACGTGGAACCAGCCCAGCATGGTGATCAGGACGATAAGATCAGTTCAACCGAGGTTCACCCGTCCAACTATACCAGATCAACGGACCGACTGACAATAAAGGTGATCACATTATTTTGTATCCATCATTAATAATTTCTCCGTTTCAATTTATTTGTTATTCTATAATTTTACACATAAATTAAGAAATTAAATAAATATTCAAATATAACCTTGTTTAACTATTATAATTGCATAACATTTATTGCTTATCGATTTATTAAGAGTAAAAGAGATAAATTAATAGAAAAAATGACATTGAAAACATAAAAAACATTTATTTGATAAAAAAATTATGCTACAACGATATTTTATTTGAAACGGAAGAAGTATATTCTAGTATAAATTAATACTAATTGATACTTGCAATCGATAAAGAAAAAAAATCGATAAAAATTAATAGCAATCAAACTAAACTTTATGATAAAGTTTAATTGGTGTGAGGAAAAGGCCAAATGGATAAAGATGTGTGGTTGGTCTGATTCATTATCACAACCAACCAAGCCTTATTTGCTTTTCTCATTTTAAAAGGCTATGGTGATCGTGCATGTCTTTGTATTCACACACATGCACATGCATGTGTGTTCTTCAGCTAATATTAGATGGCATGAAAATTGCTATGAATAGATATATTTATGTTTCAACGATATGACCACAGACTGTTTATTCATGTTTTGTGTGATGTAATAGATGCATGTTTGCTATGATATGACTACATTTCTTGACAATGTTATACCTTTTATCTCTAGGCATGATCGATAATATGTATATGGTCAGCATATTAATAATTTATGTTTTAGTTGCTAAAATTAGTAATATATTAAGTTTAAAATAGTACAGAATATGGTATGATTTATAATTTTTGACAAAATTATAAATAGGTCTGAAATTAGTTTTATGATTATTGATCACTGTACTATTTATATTTGAATTGATGTATGGTCAAGGATAGAGTGTGATAACGCAAGTAACTTAACACATGGCCAAACTAGCCTTTGTTGCATCCTCTGGAACATCCAGTGGACATGCTAATGTATTATCTCGCTGTCTCCAATCCCATTTTAGGTTTTTATTTGATCTTTTTTTCCAAACCTTTTATGGTGCATTAGTAGTTGTATAGCACCGTTGTTTAATGCGTATACACTAATATACATTTTTTTTCTTAATTCAAGTGTTAGAACTTAGAACTTTATACTACATGTGAAGTAAAGAGCACTTGAAGCATGATAAGATGTATTCAAATATAATACGTAAGAGATCTTAAAATGGAATCCGATTCAAAACTGACCCAAACACGCATCACCGTTCTAAAATATCTAAAAAATTTCGTCAAATTTAAGCGTTGTAAACCTAAAATAATACATAAGAACATGAATTAATTCATTTATCCCTGTTGCTTTCGAGTTAAGAACGCAAAACAAGTTAGCAAAAACAATATAGAACTAATTCACTTGATATATAATATATGGTCAAAGATTCGTATTGCATTAGGGATACCATTCCCCCACCACCGAACGTTGTAATCATACAATACAAAAATTATCATTTCAATATATATTTAATAACTATTTTTGAAATTGATGACATATAAGCCATTTACATAAACAATACAATTGCATCCGTCTCGTGGAATATATATATATATATATATATAACAATTTTCTTTTGGTCGTAGATAAAAATTTAAATTACAAAAAGTAAGTAAATACCACTAATTAATTTTTTAAAATTATCCACAGTATCCAGAATAAAATGGTCAGCTAGATTTAGTTCCTACCTAGTACAAGTGACCGTATAAACCGTTGCTAGATGCTACTGTTGAGACTTTTATAACAGTTGACAAAAGTTAAAAAAAAAAACAACAACAACAAAAACTGTTGATATTTATTTTGTATTAGTTTTTAATCCCTTTTGGACCACCGTTCCCGCAAGAAACGCACACACCGTCTTTTGTCTTTCTCTCACGAGGTGCTTGTATTTCTCTCTGTAAATAACCTCACCAAAACTTTTTAAAATAAAGACTTCCATTGAACTATTGAAGAAAGCTTGGCTTGTCTGTCTTCTAAGCTCAAGCCCCCTTCTGTCTTTCTCTTTCACTATAGAGAGTATTTATTGTACTGTAATAATGAGAGCAAATACAGATACTGTTGTTCTTATCTACATGAGTTTCATCTCTTCTCTCTGTTCAACTCTTTCTGTCAGAAGATTATTATGAACAAATTGCTATAAATAAATAAAAAAGGAGAGAGAAAATTATTGTTAGATCTATTCATTTATAAATTTTTTGGTTTTTTTTTTTTTTTACTTTCTTCTTCTTCTTTTTGATTTGGAAGATAGAGAGATGAACAACAATCTGATGAGTTATCTAGAACCAGATTACTCTGAGTTTGTTGAAGTTGATCCTACTGGAAGATATGGAAGAGTAAGCTAATCAACCAAATCTCTCTGAACTAGATTAATCTTTGTTGACTTTAATGTTATTGTTGTTGCAGTATAATGAAGTTCTTGGTAAAGGAGCTTCAAAGACTGTGTAAGTTATCAACTCTCTCTTTCTTTTTTTTGCTTTTTCTAGCAAATGTTTCTGTTAATGTTTTTTCAAAAGTTAGTTCTAGATCTGGTGATGGGTTTTAACCCTATGCTGTTGTTCATGGGTCAAAGTAATAAAGAGATCCACAAAAAGAAACTTTCCTATTGTGGGAAGTAGCTTTATTTGATCATCATACACACATTAAACGTTTTCTTCTTCTTATGACTTGTAGTTACAGAGCATTTGATGAATATGAAGGGATTGAAGTAGCTTGGAACCAAGTCAAGCTCTACGATTTTTTACAAAGCCCTGAAGATCTCGAGAGGCTTTACTGTGAGATCCATCTCCTCAAGACCCTTAAACACAAGAACATCATGAAGTTCTACACCTCTTGGGTCGATACTGCTAACAGAAACATCAATTTTGTCACTGAATTGTTCACTTCCGGCACCTTAAGACAGTAAGTTTCATCTCTCTCTTTGTTCGTTGGCTCTTACATGGTTTTCTGAGAAGGTTTGGTAATGGATCCAGGTATAGACTGAAGCATAAGAGAGTGAACATAAGAGCGGTGAAACATTGGTGCAGACAAATCTTGAGAGGGTTACATTATCTTCATAACCATGACCCTCCTATAATCCACAGAGATCTCAAATGTGACAACATTTTTGTTAATGGTAATCAAGGAGAGGTCAAGATTGGTGATCTTGGCCTCGCTGCTATTTTAAGAAAGTCCCACGCTGCTCATTGCGTAGGTATACACACATCAAACATCCCTACATACTTTTTCTGCTGAGTTATTTCACTTTCTTGATTGTGAATGTGCTCGGCTTTGTTTACTAGGGACACCTGAGTTCATGGCTCCTGAAGTATACGAAGAAGCGTATAACGAACTAGTTGATATATACTCCTTTGGTATGTGTATTCTAGAAATGGTTACTTTTGATTACCCTTACAGTGAATGTACACACCCTGCTCAGATCTACAAGAAAGTTATGTCGGTGAGAGACTTTCCAACAAAGCTTTCATCTCTTATGTTTTCGAAAAGAACAGTGAATGTTTGAGCTAAAAATGTTCGGTTTCAGGGCAAGAAACCAGATGCATTGTACATGGTGAAAGACCCTGAGGTTAAATACTTCATAGAGAAATGCTTGGCTACAGTCTCTCTTAGAGTCTCTGCTCGTGAGTTACTAGATGACCCTTTCTTTCGAATAGACGATGGAGAGTTTGATTTGAGATCAGTTGATATGGATTATCCAGTGGCGTCGCTAGTTAGGCAGCCTCATCATCTTGCTGACTACTATAATTACCAGTCGAATAGTAGCTCACTGAATCGTCAGTATTCAAATGGTTACCATGAGTATCAAAACAGATGGGCGTATAATCCAGCTGAGGCAGAGGAGACTCATGGAATCGAGCTCTTTGAGTGTCGAAACGGGAATGATCAAGAAGAAGACAAGAGCTCTGGTAATGTTGATATTAGCATTAAAGGGAAGAGAAGAGATGATGGTGGCTTGTTCTTGCGTCTTAGGATCACCGACAAAGAAGGTAACAACAGTCATCTCGTTAGCTCAACTGGAAATGATTCTGACCTTTGTATTAAAAGTTCTCTGTTCGAGTAATCGCTGAGATGAAACTAATATTGCATATTTGTTGCAGGTCGTGTCCGAAACATTTACTTCCCATTTGACATCGAGACAGACACGGCACTGAGCGTTGCAACGGAGATGGTAGCGGAGCTTGATATGGACGATCATGGAGTCACAAAGATAGCCAACATGATTGACGGTGAGATATCTAGGCTTGTACCTAGTTGGAGACCAGGTCCTGAGTTTGAAGAATCTCTTGCGGCAGCTGCAGCTGCTGCAAACGCGAACATTTGCAGCAACTGCGTGTCGAACCGCACTTCAATGGGTTCGGTGATGGATTTCTTGAGGACCAATCCTGGAGCAAACGTTGCACAATGTTGTAGAAACGGGTGTGGTGAGACACATGGTCGGTTTGAAGAGATTACAATAAGAGAAACCGAGGTTCGTCTTCGAGAGATATGGAAGCTGCAGCAACAGCAGGAGAGTCGAGAGCTTAGCTCGATAGACTCGGGACAAAACCATTCAGAAGAAGAAGAAGTGTATGAGGACCCTGAAATAACGTTTTCTTGTGAGGCAAGTAACACGCTAAACCATCTAACCGGTTCGGGATCGTTCTCGTTTTTGCCGTCTCTATACTGTGATGAGGTGGAGAAAACCGAACATCAGGTCCAACAAGAGTTAAGATGGCTTAAAGCTAAGTGTCAGATGGATATGAGAGAGATGCAGGATGAACAGTTAAAGTCCCGGTGGTCTGACTCAGGAGAAGAGTGTCTGATTCTGAAAGATGGATTCTCCGGTTCGGTTTCGGGTTTAGGAAGAGGTGGAGATGAAGAAGATAAGGTGAAAGATAAGGTGTTTGGAGGAAGATTGGTACCAAAGTGTCTTAAAAGGACAACGTCTCTTCCTGTTGATGCCATTGAAGCTTGATGTTTCTTCATGTATACATATTGTTTGGTATACTTAAGATTCTTTTGGGGTTATTATTCTTACAATAACACCATTCCAGAATTTAGTTTGTGAATGCATGAAAAATGCTATAAGATTTTTAAGAATGATGGCTAAAATTCATATATAGTAAGTTGTTTACAAAACTTTTAGCACTAACATAAATATGTTATCAAATCACAATGTCAACTGACTGCAAAATTGCTATTTTCTTAGAAACTCAATAATAGTATTGTTATGATGTAGTCACTGAACATTTTGTTTGCAAGGTGCCATTTTAATGCATGTGGGGAAGATAATAGGTTGTATACGAATTAATGCCAAAACAATAATGGAAGCCAATTATTGAGCAATGTAATACTTCATTCGTTTTAATTTAATTGTTATTGTAAAGTAAAATTTCGTTTCAAAATAAATATCATTTTATAATTTTAATATAAATTTTATTAATTTTATATGTTATATTTTTTTATTGTTTGAAATGTGATAAAATTTATAGATAATAATATTTATATTTCAAAAAAAAATAAAAAAAATATATTTTTAATATATGTGTACAAATCTAAAATGACAAATAACATGGAAAGGAGTAAAATTTACTAAATTTAGTAACTTTTGTAATGAAAACCATCTCACAAAGTATTTTGTTGTCTACAATTTTCATAAGATGTTCGGTTAATGTAAAATGAAATCGATGGGCAAAATAGTAAACTACAGGTGCAAACCCACAGCAGCACATGGCCATGTTCCAGTGCCGACCAGTCTACTAGAAATGTGGGTTCATCCACATGCGTTGGTATTCGCTGATCACATCAATTTAATTAAAATTATACATATAACATGGTTTGTTTGTCGTTACTATATGATTGTAGTGTAATATAAAATGGTTGGACCTTTTCAATAAGACTTTTCTTGTCCATATCTACACTAGAATACGATTCTCCAAATTAAGTTCTACGTTTGGTTTGAACTTTCAATAGTAACTCCCAAACTCTATGACAAAAAACATTATAATTCATGAATTTTTTAAGGAAATTCTGTATATACAAATAACATTAAAATGGAATAATAATAACATAGCACGCATCAATTATTTTACAATCGCATATGCTCTTCTACTAAGAATATGAAGGTCATCATACCATATCTTGCAGATCTAAAGATATAGGTAGACGATGAACTCATCTATATGAAATGTTAGGTGATCATTGTGATCGTTATGATTATTGTTCAATTATTTTACGTAATTAAGTTGGTGGTTTCTTATGACTTTTCTATGCAATCACAAGATACACAATTACCATATTGATACAAAGCTCATAGTTAGCTCTATTAGTAAAAAATAACAATATTTTCAGTTTATCCTTTATCTTAGTAATTGAAGAAAATGACGAATCCAAAAATACTAGGTTAAATTATGTGTGAATATGCATTCATATGTATATATTTAAGAAATATTTCCATATAATAGTATTATGATTTAAGACATTGTAAGTTTTCCAAATTTCAGCAAAAAAAAAAAGACACTAAGATTATGATTAGTTACCTAGATCAAAAACATATGAACGATTAAACGACCCTAAGCCAACGACAAAACATATCTCAAAACATGAAAATGATGCTTTGTCCAAATTCAAAGTCTGAAATTTACGTTAAACGGTTTATAAAATTAAATGGGTGAAAACAATAGATAATGAAAAATGATAGGGACATGAGATGAAGAATTGAATAAGGTAGAGCCTATGAATTGAAGATAGTAATCAATAATTGATGTTAGAAAGTAGCCTTACAAAGCAAAATCTAAAACGATGATGATCGTTTAAATTGGAGTGGCATGTGGTATTGAATATGTACAGATCAAACGTACTCTTTTCGTACCCAACCCACTTCAGTGCCAACCATTCTTCTCGTATCTTCCCTCTTCCACTTATGTCTTGTCCAATTATCTTTTGCGCTGTAAAGCCAACTCATCTGATCATTCTCGCGTGTGTGTCTGTGTCGCCTATTGCCTAATAAGTTCAACAAAATTATTTATTAGTTCTTATCTTTATGAATAGTTAATTACTCTTTCTTTACCAAATGTTTTATAAGAAGTTAATACAATTCTTTTTATATCAAACAAAATATTCCTTTATTTTCAATTGCTCAATTAATTATTTCATGAACGAGCTTCAGAACTTGCAAATTAAATATTTGTTTGCATTTTATTTTATTGATTAATAGTTACACCTGCAAATAAATTAGAGAAATATTCTAGTATAGTCATAAAAAAATTTCTGTCACAAAATAACTCTAAAAAAATATTAAAATATATTTTATTAAAAAGTATAAATATACATTTATATCTATAAAGTTAAGTAATCTAGCTTTATGATTAACATTTATGGGATATGATTTTGGAAGTGAGTTTAACAGTTTTAAAAAAGTAAAAAAATAAAATAATTTTTTTAAAATAAGATAATTATTTTGTTTATTTCTTTTTTTTTAAAGATTATTTTGATAACAAAAACTTAAGTTATTCAAGAGAATTGCCAAATAAATTATGTCACCAGGCTATAAATAAATCAGGCTGTAAATACATAAGCCCATTAGGGAAAAAAATATAAGCCCCACTGGACTCTTTTTACTTCCAGTTTTTGTTTTATTAGATCAAACCTCAACGATATTCAAATATGGGCTTAAGTTTGCAAACTAGAATGTAGCAAGCCCAAAGGCCCATTAAGCCACAAAAGAAAACCCTAGTTAAGAACCACTTACTATAAAAAGGCTACAGCTTGCTTTGCGCGTCTCTTTCTTTCACCCGAGCCAGGAACGAAGTCACTCTAAAGCTTTAGCAGAGAGGAGATCTTCGTATTGATCCGGGAGGAATCGCAACAATGGCGGAAAAGGCAGTCACCATCCGGACCCGTAAATTCATGACTAACAGACTTCTCTCAAGGAAGCAATTCGTGAGTTCCATTAATCACTGCCTTTTGCATTTTTTTTTTTTTTAAGTTTTACCTTCCTAACGTTACAAGAGAGAGAGTGTTTGTTGGCTTCTTCATTTCTCTCTAGTGTTGATGAGTGATGACAGTATGATAGATTTGATAACGAGGAATTAAGAATAGTAATGAGCTGATAGTGTCTGAATCTGAGTAACTGGTTTTTAGCTAAACTATATAGTCTTGATGCATAACTTAGTCTTAAAACTCATATAGTGTTCACTTGGCTTTTGTGAATGTGTAGGTTATTGATGTTCTTCACCCTGGAAGAGCCAATGTTTCAAAGGTATCTTCTTTACTTCCATTTACTATTAGTTACTTCATCTCTTTCGAGTTATGATAGCATATACTCAGTAGACTGTAGGAGAGTTCTTAATGGGAGAATATGTTTTTACATAAAGGCTGAGCTGAAGGAGAAGCTAGCTAGGATGTACGAGGTCAAGGACCCAAACGCCATCTTTGTTTTCAAATTCAGAACCCATTTTGGAGGTGGTAAATCTTCAGGCTTTGGTTTGATCTATGATAATGTCGAGAGCGCTAAGAAATTCGAACCCAAGTACAGACTTATCAGGGTAAGCAGATGTTCTTTCCTCGCCTAGTTTCCATGACATCACATTGAAATGTATTATCTCCGCCTTTTTAGTCTAGCACTTGTTATTACTAGTGTCACTACTCATGTTAATCATTAGAGTTCGTCCGCCTTCTTTGAGAAACATTTAAGATATATATGATGTCTTAATGTACGTTGAAAACGGTTGCCTGTGTGATTTTGCAGAATGGTCTTGACACCAAGATCGAGAAATCAAGGAAACAAATTAAGGAAAGGAAGAACCGTGCCAAGAAGATCCGTGGTGTTAAGAAGGTGAGTTTACTGTTGCTAATGCCCACTCTTTACACACCTGTGTTACACACTATGATTCTGTTTACTCATTTTCCTTTTCTTTACATCGCAGACCAAGGCTGGTGATCCCAAGAAGAAGTGAGATCCCAAGACAGGTATCAGCCATTTTCAGTTCTTTATAATCAACTTTTATGTTTATCTTTTGTTCTTTGTTTGAAGTTAGATATTATCTGCAGCTAGACCTCTAAACATAATCAAAAGGTTTTGTTCAATACTATTTTAAACTCTCGTCATCGTTGATACTCTCTGTGGGCTTTGTTAAAGTTGCATTTGACCGTGAGTCTCTGTGGGCTTTGTTAAAGTTGATGTGCACACATGTCCACTAAATGAAGAATATATGCAGTTGCTTTTCTATTTCTAAGACTCTGAAAAGAGAGAACAAACGTAAAACTAAACTTCTCTTTTTTATGACAATAAATCTACCATATAGTCACGTTTACCCACCGAAGATTCCCATCCACCCAATTACAAATGCTTTTTAATTTGTAAAAATAAAAAAAAAGATAAAATTAGTTACGGTTTATATTGGGCTTGTGCTGTTTTGTCCAGTAAGTACTACCAGTCACGTTTAATAAACGCTCTTTTGGGTTCTTTGGGACCGAGAGACGTCAGGACACAACAGACCGCAATAATAAGCAAAGTGCGTGTAGGAGTGGGTGACCACTTCACCTGTTCGTAAAACGTTTGTCTAAAAATCAATGAAACACCGAAACTACCCCTGGTTGGGCCGAAGAATCTCATGCCCCTAACCCAACCAATCCTCGTGAACCCACCCACTTCTCTCTCTCTCTCTCTCTCCCAACCGCATCTGGTTCCTTTGGTCTCTCTTAAACCTGATCCCTAAGCTCAGAGGTTATCTCCAGCCAGATCTGTTTTTTCTTTTTCTTTTCGCGTTTCGTTATGACATCTGATCAACGCGACGTCGTTTTCTCCCTCGAATCCCCGGATCTAGAAGAAGGTGGTGTCGGAGGAGAGTCCGACACCGACGAGGATCTCCGCGAGAACGATGACGTGGCCAACGATCCCGAAGAAGAAGAAGAAGATCTAACCACCGCCATCGTCTCCGCCGCCGCGACGACGACGACTTCCTCCACAGACGCCGTAACCGTCGCGCTTCCCGCCGGATCCGCCGTCCCCGTCTCCGTGATCCCCGTCGACTCCGACCCCAAATGGCACCGCATGACGGAGATCGTCCACCAGAGACCTCCCATCGACGACTCTCGCCGTCTCTTCCAAAGGCTCTGGACCGACGAGGACGAGATCGAGCTCCTCCGAGGGTTTCTAGATTACATCACAACGCACAGAGGGAGCAGCTCGCATCCGCCCGATACGGCGCCGTTTTACGAGCTGATTAAGTCGAAGCTGCAGCTTGAGTTCAACAAGAACCAGCTCGTGGAGAAGCTGAGACGGCTCAAGAAGAAGTACAGGAACGTGATGAGCAAGATTAGTTCAGGTAAAGAGGTGTTCTTTAAGAGCCCTCATGATCAGTCTACTTTCGAGATTTCTAGGAAGATTTGGAACCAAACTGGGAAGATCATTGGGTTTGAGGATAACAATGTGATGGATTTCGAGGAAACCAACACTAACGGTAACTACAATACAGCCTTTAACAGCCCTGGTTCGAATAATCCTAGTGAGATGGATTCTGAGAACGGAGCTGAGAAGAGGTTGATGATGATGAGTAGTAGTAGTGGTGGATCGAGGAAACGATCACGGTCGAGAATAGGGAAGATTGAAGAGGACAACAAACCTGTAGTCACTCCCTCTGATGGGAACATACCAAACGCAGCTAGCAATGTGAACCTTAATGAGCCCGCGACTGCTGTTATTGGAGGAAACATAGGTGTGTTGATCGAAGAGACTGTGAAAAACTGTGTCTCTCCTGTGATCAAGGAGATGATGAACGGGACAACAAGTATGATGATGGCTGCAATGGGAGGTGGTGTTGGTGGTGGTGGTCTTGGTCATGGCTTTGGCTCGTTAAGCCCCGTGTTTACACGGCCTTTCGGTTTTGGCCTAGAAGGAGGTGGAGGGAGCAAGGCGGTGGCGGATGAGAGGTGGAGGAAGCAGCAGATTCTGGAGCTGGAAGTGTATTCAAGGAGATTAGAGCTGGTTCAAGAGCAGATTAGAGCTACATTGCATGAGTTAAAGACGATGCCAAGTGGTGTATGATGAAACAAGAAGAGGGAATAAGACAATGACGAAGACAAAAAAATAACCAGTTAGGTTGATATTTGAATATGAGTTTAACCTTCTGGAGTGTGTGGTGAGTATTAGTATATGAGAGATTTGAATAATTTTTCAATTATAAAATTTGATAAGGTATTATTGTGATATTATTGTAGGTTTCTTCTTTTAAATTATTTGTCAATAGGGATGAATCATAGTGGGGGGTTTGTGTATAACGTTTGTATTAGATTATAGTTTTCTCGTATAACCTTTTGTTTCATGATCTGATGCAGTTATTGAAGTGTATTATTAAATATTATTATTGACTTGGAATCAAATATTTTCTTTCTTAATGACATCTTTTTTTCCTTTTTTTCTCAAATTCTTTTGAGGTGAAACGCTATACGAGAACTGACAAGTTGTTTCTTTGGCTAGTGGCATTTATCAGATTATCAGAAAAATCCAGATTAAAAGTAATAAAATTACATTAAAAAAAATTCAGATTCAAGAATGCAGAAATTTATTTATACACGTGAAGAGGTGAAGGTTAGGTGTGGATGAATTTTGTATTTTAAGCACGTGGTGTTGGTTTGTTATGAACTTAATAAAGTGTATATGTAATCGTTGCTCTAATACTTAAATAGTATTATTATCGCTCTCAGTCTATTTACCACCATAACCACTTCTTTCTCTCTATCTCTTTTGTGGACAGTCTTTCTTCTCTCGAACTTGGTAAGTTCTTCTTCTGTTTACGAACATCTTGAATAAGTTCGCCTCTTCATGTTCGATTTCAGCTCAAGAACAAGAACTTGCTTGCTCTGCATCATTCACTGAGTAACATTCATTTGTTTCATCATCCTTTTAGATTCTGCTCTCATCATCATCATTCATTGTCATGTTAAACTCCCAAATCTTGAAATTAGTTTGAGATTACATTGTCTACCCAAATCTGAAATGTTAATCTTGCAGGAATTACCCCTTACCATGGAGTTCTCAATCAAGGATGACGTGACTCAAGTAAATCCATATCTTTCTAGTCTTTGTTTTTGTTTTTCTAATCAATTGTTCATTGGACTCAAAACTTTGTCTTAAGTTTCTTTGTTCAAGTTATGTGCTTAGGTCCATGTCTTTTGCATGCTGTGACAGTTGATAGGTAACACTCCAATGGTGTACCTAAACAACATTGTAGATGGTTGTGTTGCTCGTATTGCCGCTAAGCTTGAGATGATGCAGCCTTGCTCTAGTGTCAAGGACAGGTATATATATCCCTCTGTTTCATTAAGTGTCACTTTTAGCTTTGTGCACACGTATTAAGAAAATAATGAATTTCGCATATTTTTTTTATACAAAAACACAATTACATATACACTTAACCATATTTCAACCAATAGAAAAATAAATTACACTATAAAATTAATAAGTTATGCATTGGAAGTCGAAAACGACACTTACTTTGTAACAAAAAAAATTCTACATAAAGACACAGGTATGAAGCGGAGGGAGTATAACTTAACTGAAAACCCTCTCTTGTCTGCCGAAAGACATACATTGTTTTTGAAAATGACTGAATGATATCTTCTGCTTGCTAGAATTGCTTATGGAATGATTAAAGATGCAGAAGACAAGGGTTTGATTACTCCCGAAAAGGTACAAAACAGTCTCATTAATATTAGAATCAAGACTCTTAGTTTAATTTTTTTTTGTGATTTTACTTACTGCTTCAGAGCATATTGATTGAGCCAACATCTGGTAACACTGGGATTGGTATAGCAATGGTTGGGGCAGCTAGAGGTTACAAAGTTATAATAACAATGCCTGCATCAGTGAGCATTGAGAGAAGAATCATTCTTCTAGCATTAGGTGCAGAGGTTCACCTCACAGATCCTAGCAAAGGCGTTATGGGAATAATTGCCAAAGCTGAAGAGATATTAAGCAAAACTCCAGATGGTTTCATGCTTGAGCAATTCAGAAACCCTTCAAACCCACAAGTATCTACATATCTATGGACTCTCCTTTCACATTACTCTTTTCTTTTTAGTTTGATCAAAAGTTTGGTTTCTCTGCAGTCTCATTATGACACCACTGGTCCAGAGATATGGAGAGACTCTGCAGAGAAAGTAGATATACTGGTTCTTGGTGTTGGGACTGGTGGAACTATCTCTGGAGCAGGGAAGTTCCTCAAGGACAAGAATCAAGACGTAAAGGTACATAACTGATACATGAGTCATGACAGAACATTTGTTAGACACTAAGGCTTTTTGTTTTTATCTACAGGTTTATGGTGTGGAACCTGCAGAGAGTGCTGTACTCAGTGGAGGGCAACCTGGTGAGTTAAGTCTCTATTTTTGAAACTCAAGCTCAAAAATCTTGTTCTTGAGCATCATATTGATTCCAATGTTTGTAGGTCCACATGGGATCCAAGGCATTGGAGCTGGAATCATCCCAGACAATTTGGATGTCAATGTTCTTGATGAAGTCATTCAAGTAAATGTGTAATCTTTTTATGTGTGTGTTCTTGAACTCCATGAGAAGACTGAGAGAACTTTGGAATCTCCATTTTTGCAGGTGGCAACTGTGGAAGCTATTGAAACAGCCAAGCTTCTTGCCCTGAAAGAAGGATTGCTAGTAACATACATTCTCTTAAACTTCAATAATTTTTGTATTTTGGTTCAACGTTTCTGATAGCTTTTCATAACATATGGCAGGTTGGAATATCCTCCGGAGCTGCTGCAGCCGCCGCGATTAAGGTGGCAAAGCGGCCAGAAAACGCCGGGAAGCTCATAGTTGTGAGTGAAACAGAGTTATAAACCAACCTTTTTATCATTAAACCGGATTTTAAAATGAATCTCTCGGTTTACAATCCGGTATTCAGGTGGTTTTCCCAAGTGGAGGGGAACGGTACATATCGACTCCAATGTTCGACTCGATCAGATGTGAAGCAGAGAATCTGGCGATTGAATGAGAGAGATTGCTCCACCACTACTACGTAACTCGGTTCGGCTTTGTAATAATGTTGTACCACGACACATAATGAAGTGATGTTTGACTTCAAATGACGTACGTAATATTGTTTCCAGAATAAATTAAGAAATTATAGACATGCATGTAATGTACGTAAAACGTAAGTAACGCATGTCGATAAATTTCTACCAAGAGCAATAAATAAAATAAAAACGAAATCTTCGTCGATTAGTGTTTGGAACGAATGCTTGATAAGAATTTTAAAAGTTGTAATACTATTATTATTTTTTAAATGTATATAAGTTTATGCTGTTTGTTAAAGGCAAGTAGTCCGTTTTTTTTCTTTGTTTAAAGTTTAAACTTTAAAGCAATTTAATTAACTAGTGTCCAGAAATATAAATTATTGTACAAATTATTAAGTTTATAATTTTTCTTTGTGAATTGGTTTGTAATACTTTGTCAAAAAAGAAAAGAATTGGTCTGTAATAAAATCGGTAATAATGTTCAAAAATAAATAAAATCGGTAATAACAATATTATTTTCTTTCTGGTTTGGTTTGGCTTTAAAGCTTGATATTTTATACGATTATTGCTCTATCAAATTTGAATCATAGATTTCACCTTTGAGATAAGTTTATTCTTTTGAATCACATAAGTTTTAACAGATAAAAAGGTTTACAAATGATTAAAATATAGAAGAAGCATTTATTTATTTGTTGTTTATCTCATAATATAGAGATATTAGCAAGGATAAAAGCAATTACATTGGGGAGGAACAATAGGAGCAGTGATATCATCACACCTTCCGATCCCTTTGTACTCAGCAGTGCACTTGTCTCTGCATTGCTTTCCTCCTTCACACGTCCACGTTTCAAAACAATCCTTTGCTTCTCCTACCATTTTCTTGTTTCCTGTTAATGACAATCGTAACAAAAATAGAACAAAAACAAACATTTACATTTAAGTTAAGAAAATTGTCAGATAACCTAAGTATACAACGAAGTTTTTGTTTGTAGAGAAATTTTCTAAGCAAATTATAAAACTTTACCTGAAGAAGAAATGATGAAAACGACCATGAGTACGAAGAGAACAGAAGAGAAAGAGATCTTCATTTTTTATATATTTTATTTGGGTTTGAGATGATTGAATAGAATACGGTTTACCTGATGAAATTACATTCTCTTTTATATAGGCAAATATAACGCAAATGTGAATTTCTAGTCAAAGTAATATTTTATTTCCTAGGCAAAGTAAGTATGTAATTTCTAGTCAAAGTAAATGCATATATATTCTTATAGTAATGTCTTAATTAGTTTTTTTTTTTATTTCTTATTACCAAATTGAATAAATAATCTCTTGAATAATTTTGTGTATAAACATTAAATAACTCATTGATGACATTCCAATCTTTATGATATTTTTAGTCAAAGTAGATATACATATATATTCTTATATTAATTCTTAGTCAAAGCAAATATACATATAATTTGAGTACTTTCTTATTTCTTAATACCACATATAATAATTTTCATGAACCATTTTGTCTATAAACATTAGAAACCAGGCATAAATTAAATTTTCAAGTTTCACTCTGTTTCTCTTCGGAAAAGTTATTTTATTTTTTGACTACCATATACTGGAAAAATATAAGAATTACTTCTAACAATAGTTTTTATGAACAATTTTTTCTAGAAACATTAAAATATATGTGTTTTATCTTTATATGCGGGCATAATAAGATCATAGTTACTTATTAATAATATATGCATTATAATTTAAAGACTGTTATGATATGTTTAAACCAAACATCAACTTACTTATATATGACAAAATAGTATTTTGGTTGTTTTATAAAAAGTCTCTTTGAAATAATTCAGATTGAAAATCAACAAAAAAAACCTTCACCAATAGAAGCATAGTTCTCGTCTGCCCTAAAAAACAAATTACAAAAATAAGTTTTTAGCACGCGTATAATTAACGCAAATCAATAACGAAAGAAAAAAACATTATGCTTACATTGTATCAACTAACACTAGTTCAACTAAAACGATTTTTAATTTCTTTTATGTATTTCAATTTTTTTTTTTGATAAGTATCTATTCCAAAATTTTAATACCTTACTTTTAATATTGAATATTTAACTGGATCAATATCTCCAATAAAAACAAGAAAACAACTTCTTTTTCACAAAAGTTTAATGAATCAAATTATTATTGTATATCATATAATAATATAGTATGGTTAGAAACTATTATTAATTTGTATAAGATAAAATAATCACCTACGTCGATCTTTTGATCTCACGTTATTTGCCATGCTTGGTTTTTAGTTAATGGTTTGTACTAGTTTTAATTAGAATTGTATTATACTTGTCAAAGTTACAAAGTTAAGCAAAATAATTTTATATCTAATTATAAAATTTAAATTAATAATATTATTTCAAGTTAAGTAGGATAGTTACATATTTAATTACAAGATTTGAATTAATAATATTATTTATACTAATAAATTAAAGAGACAGCTAAGAATTACTTACAACATAACAAATATACAAAATAAACCTAAATCATGGAGAACAAAATCAGTAATGATGACGAGCCAACCATTTCTTCTGTAAACCAACCTTTAACCGGGTTTAGTCAGCCATCATCAACTGGATTCAACCAACCAATTTCTTCTTCATCGTCTACGTCTGCTCCCAATCAGCCATTTGCGAATCCAATCAAACAAAACAGTCTCTCGGGAAGCAACGTTACATTTCTTAATGGAAACTCAAAGCTGGAAGTCTCCATTACAAAAATTACCTTTTATCTGCGTTGCTCTTCTCCTAGCTTTGCATGGTACAGACATGAACTGAACCAAACTGTATAATTTGTTTTAACTGTGTAGTGTGTTATGTGTATATATTACTACTAAAATGTTTTTACTCTTTTTTTTTTTTTTTTTTTCTGTTTTCTGTCCAGGTGTGGTTCAATTTGATTTGATTTTCGGTTTTCTAGCATATGGTATTATGGAGTAAATGAAGCAAATTGAAACCAACATATGATCCAGTTTTAACATTACATTGATGTTTTCCTCTGACAACAACCCAAAAACAAACAAAACGTTACTTCCTAGGTAACTATGTCGCCTTCCACGTGCATTCTTGAAAAACTTATAATTGAAAATGGCAGTGGATAGGTTTATATGGTTAACTCGATACTGTTTTTAAGTATAAAGGCGCATGTGTTTTGTCATAACACTCAAAAACAAAAATGGATTCTTGGGTACTCAAGTTGCTGCTCCCACAACTTCTTTTAGTGTTGGTTATTCAGCATACTGATGCAAGCTCTATCATCAAATATCTTCCTGGCTTTGAAGGCCCTCTGCCTTTTGAGCTTGAAACCGGGTTTCATTCATCTTATTATTCTCCAAATTTAGTCAGAATTGTAAGGAAAGTTTGTTCTGAGTTTTGTAGTTAAATTCATTTTCAGGTACATTGGTGTTGGTGATGCAGAGGAAGAACAATTGTTCTATTACTTCATCAAATCTGAGAGGAACCCTGAAGAAGACCCTCTTCTTATCTGGTTAAGTGGAGGACCTGGATGCTCTTCTCTCACTGGTCTTGTTTATGAGAATGGTAAGTAAATCTTCTTTTTAAATTATTATTTGTCTCTGCAGTGTTTTCAGTGACTTGTTTGAATTGAAAAAAAAAAACAATCAGGTCCTCTTACTTTCAAGGTTGAGGCCTACAATGGAAGTATCCCTTCTTTGATCTCTGCTACACATTCATGGACTAAGGTAGCAAATGCAGTGTACAAACTACAAAGTCTGTTGTTGGTTTTATTAGATTGTTACTAGTAAAAACACTTTCAGAATTGGAACTTCTTGATCTTGAAGTTTAGAATGGTTGCGTATTTTCAGGTTGCAAGTATAATCTATTTAGACCAGCCTGTTGGAACTGGCTTCTCCTACTCAAGAAACCCATTTGCTGATAGACCAAGTGACACAAGAGCAGCTAAGCGGGTCAATGAGTTTCTACGTAAGGTAAAGGGAGAGTTAAAACTGTCCGTTGAAGCATCTAATCTTTATGCATATACTTTTGGTGATTTGTTGTGCAGTGGCTAGACAAGCATCCTGAATATTTCTCCAATCCTTTTTATGTAACCGGAAATTCTTATTCCGGTAAGGTGGTTCCAGCCATTGTCCAAGAAATTTCAAATGGTAAGTTTGTTTTTGTATCACTTCAAAACTTCAAATGGAAGCTCTTTTCTTGATTCAGTCATTTTACCAATTTAATCCACAGGAAACTATATATGTTGCAAACCTCAAATAAATCTCCAGGTTCATAAGGGTTAATTTGCTTGCTTCTTACTTTTAATTCAGTATACCTTATCAAGCATAAGGAACTGAAGTTTTGTTTTCTTACTCTCTCTCTTTACACTTTCCAACGACAGGGCTATGTGCTCGGAAATCCAGTTACAAATTTTGATTTTGATAATAACACTCGAGTTACATTTGCTCATGGAATGGCACTGATCTCTGATGAACTCTTTGAGGTACCAATCACAACATTGAGTATTCATTCGTCTCTTGTCACCACAATGAAGAAATTGAAGCAGCATTACAAACTCTTACATTTGTAGGCGATGAAAAGAAGCTGTGGAGGAGACTATTTTCATGTGGATCCTCTTAACACAGAATGCTTGAAACTCGTTAAAGAATACAAAAATGTATACACAAAAATCATAGAATTTTAGTTAGTTGGTAAATCACTAACTTATATATTTTTTTTCTTGTGGTTTATTTACAGTCTGTATCTACAGTACATAAAGAACAAGTTCTAGAATCAATCTGTGATAAAACATCTCCTGATTGCTATGTAAGCTTCTTGGTATCTTTGGATCAAATGGCTAACCACTTAACAAACCACTCGAGACTCTTTGTCTGAACAAGGTTGTTTTTCATGCAGATGTATCGGTACTCTCTGTCTGAATATTGGGCTAATAACGAAAGTGTACGTAGAGCACTTAAAGTGGCAAAGGTAATATGTATATGAGAGCTTGTTTAGTATCATTGATCATCGGTTTTAATCTGATGATCATACCCTATGATTGCAGGGGACTAAAGGGAAATGGGAGCAATGTGACAGTGCCAATGTGTATTGCATTCAAGACATTCAAAGCAGCGTACCATACCATATGAATAACAGCATCAAAGGCTATCGTTCTCTCATCTTCAGGTACACAAAATATTTAACAACTTCTTCACATGTTTGCTTCATTAATTAATTGGTTTTTAAAAATTTATGGCATTGGTGTTTAATGGTGAAAAAGTGGTGATCATGATATGTCAATCCCTTTCATCGGAACTCAAGATTGGATAAGGTCTCTAAACTTTTCAATTATTGAAAAATGGAGGCCATGGATTGTACAAAATAAAGTTGCTGGGTATATACACCAATCACTTTTTCATTGTTTTCTTTTACTTTATTTTGTAGTAAGCTTGTCAACCTTTTTATCTGCAGATATACCCAAACTTATGCAAATAAGATGACATATGCCACTGTGAAAGTAACTCTTTTATCCTAAATCATCATTTACATAAACGCAAAGCTAATTTATATTCTACATCAGATATTTTGATTGGTTAATGAAATTGGTTTATATAGGGAGGCGGTCACACACTAGAATATAAACCATTGGAGAGCTCAATCTTGTTCGAGAGGTGGATAAGTGGCCAACCCCTCTAAACCTAGAAACCTTAATCTTTGAGTTAATTATCTGATTATTGTTAGAAGCCAAAAGTGTTTTGTTTCTTATTGCATATGGAGACCCATTATGCTATTATTTATTATTGTATTGACTAATATGTTTTGTTCTTGTTATGGACAGTTTTTCAATTTGCTTTCAAATAGATCATACGTTGAGTATCCAAGGTTTGATACATAACTAACTTTCAAAACGTGGAATATGATTAGAGAAACACAAATCATGAGTTGCATCTTGTTTCACTTGAAACTCCTCTTCTTTCTTCTTTATCTCATTAGATTTCTCCATAATGGTGTCATCAAACAAGCTAAGCTCCTTCTATCTTTTATACCCTTGTATTTTTACCTAATTTGCAAATCAGCCCCAAATATTCTGAAACTGTATATATTAACCAGAGAGAGGAAAAGACTTGGACTTTCCGACGATCGGAGGATCTTTCAGAGACGACAATGGCGGTACAGTGGCTTTTGGTAGTTCACGGGATCATGACGTTAACAGTGATCATCTCTTTCATCTGCGGTCAATGGCCAATCTTCAAAGGCACACCTTTTCAATGGATTCACCACTTCATCACTCGCGGCGCCTACGCTTACTTACTGTACTCTTCTTCCTCTCACCTCATTGACCAATCTTCCATTCACTCCAAAGTTTGATTCTTTGTTTGGTTTAGAGCTCCCCCTGATCCTGCTCTGTTTTGTTAGGAGGTTTGTAGAAATGGTGTTTGGTTCCAAGGGAACAGACGTTGTCTTAACGGTGGAGCAGTTCTGTTGCGACCGTCCTAATCCCATATTGCAAGTTTGTATCTTTCTTCTTACTGTTTGATCCATTTTAAGGAATTTGAATTGATACCAAAGTGATAAACTTTATACTCTAACTCTGTTTTGTAGATTATATATATAGCCATTATTGGATCAGTGTACTTTTTGATTGCAAAGTCTTCCTTTGTCTATATACCTGGATACTATATTGGCGATGTTCACAAGTAAGAACCAGAGTTTATAATGTTGAATCTGCTTTTAGCCTCTCAGAGTCTTTGTATTTTATGTTGTAGGTACACGAGCTTTGTGGCTGTTGTTGTGGGTGTCATACTTTTCTTATTAACAAGCTTTTCTGATCCAGGTACTGTGGATGCTGTGAATGTTTCACAGTACGTTTCTGCTTACCCTTATGATGATATCATTTACTCTGAGAAAGAATGTTCGACGTGTAAAATCCCAAAGTGAGTGCATGGACATCCTTTGGTAAGCAATTATGTATTATTTATGCTAATGTTGTATTCTTTTTGGTTGTTAAGGCCTGCTAGATCTAAGCATTGCAGCATCTGCAACCGGTGTGTAGCTCGGTTTGACCATCACTGTGGCTGGATGGTTTGTACTTAAGTCACCATGCTCTATTCCTTCTTTTATATCCTCTACATGTCTTGATGTGAGCTTTTTCCTCTACTGGCTTCTCAGAATAACTGTATTGGAGAAAGGAATACCAGATACTTCATGGCTTTCCTCTTTTGGTGAGGTTTTTCATTCTTTACTTGGAAGATTCCATGCTGTTGTGTTGTGTCCTTAACGTTTCTTTGTTTTATGTTAAACTAAATGGTTCTTTAGTGATTCTGTAGGCATTTCCTTCTTTGCTTGTACGGAGCAATAGCCATTGGGTTTATACTTGCAGGGCGAGTTAAAGAACTCCGTGTTGTACATATCTTTACAGGTATACATCAAACATGCCCTCTTTGTTCTCCCTTTTGGTTCCTAATCTTGTCTTTCTTTCTCTTTTTTGCAGTCTATTACGGGGTAGAGAACTCTTTCCGCAACTTAGCTCCTCGAGTTTTACAGGCAAGTAGACATAACTAACTAACTAATTAACCTCTCTCTCTCAATCTCTCTGTAGTGTTCATATGTGAAACTCTAACACGGTATATCAAATTTTCAACATCTTGGAAACAGTGGCTGGTTGCTACATACAACACACAAATACTTCTGATGGTGTTTCTCGCCATTGTTTCTCTCCTCCTCGCTGGCTTCTTTGCTTACCACTTCAAACTCTGCCTAACCAACACAACAACTAATGAGGTTTGTAACTTATTCAATCTCTCCCAAATATATTACCATATCATCTTTCTCCCGCTAAAATAACAGTTTTGTCGGGTATGTTTGTAAATTCGATAGACATTTAAATGGAGAGAGTACATAAGCTGGAGGAAGAAGCTCAGTGAAGCAAAGGCAAGCGCTGCGGCTCTCAAGGCTGGAACTCCATATTGTGAAGTGAAGAAACGCAAATGCTTTGGGCTGTGTGGAAGATCCTCTTCCCATGATGAGGATGGAGCAGAGGCCATAGTGAAACGGAATATGTATGATAGAGGAAGTTTCCAGAACGTTTCTGAGATTGTTTTCCCTTTATCGTCGAGACCACATACTTCTTGCAAATCAAAACCCAAGTCGGAATAGTTACAACTCTTTTGTATGTATAGTTAGATAACTACTTTCAAGCTTTTTGGTTACTTCAGTCACTGCGTATCTTTCAATTTTACATTTTTAATAGGGTTGAGCGTTTGAAAACGTTAATAGAAAGAGTATGGAGTAGATATATGGAAGTTATCAGAAGCTATAATCGTTTATAAACTGTCAGATTCTGCTAGAACTGATAGATTATCTGCTGCACGGAGAAAGAACAATATAACAGAGAAACAGAGTATGCAAAGAAGTCGTAGACTCAACTCATATCATAAGCTATCCCCAACAAAAGACAATACTATAATCTGATACTTCTCTCGACAATCACCAAACTTTAAGCTTCACTTACTGAAAATAACACTTATCTACGCATAGTCTATGGATATAAGAAACAGAACGCATACTTGCGGTCAGTCTATGACTATGGTGGTGCGACCTGGAATTGCTGCAGGGTCAAGCTCCCAATATCCTCCTTCAGCTAGCCGTGTTGCTCTCTTCTCCTGTTTGACAGCCGGAATCTGATGAGAAAACCTACTCATTTCCGCCTTTAGAATCTCTAAACAACCTGTATCTGACCCATGCTTCCGTATGTATATAGAACTGAAGCCTTTGGCAGTCAAAGCCATCGCCTTTATGCTCTTCCCTTCACAGTAACCTTCCACTACTTCTACAATATCAAGTTCTTCTTCGTTGCTATCACTGTTCTTACGGATAGCCCAGATATCACCTTTCCTTGGGTATACTTTGACTATCTTCTGCTTACTGTCAAAAGGTTTGATCCGATGTGAGAAGCTGGTCAGAGGAAGGGTTTTGGGTTTTCCAGTTTCCGGCTTGAACTCCCCACATGACACAGGGCGGGATGCAGGTTCTGTAGAGGGTGGACACAGCTCCATGTGGACCACGTGTAACACGAGTTCGGGCTTGGTTTCCACTTTCTTGATCTTCACGTACTCTGTGGGCATTCCCTTGTCATTGCTATAAATAGCCCATATCTGACTAACTTTGAATTTGTCCACAGATCTCTCGTTCTTAAAGTCGAAGGCATTTCTTTGCGGTGTTTTGCAACGTGATGACGCAGGAGTTGTCTCAAGGGAACCATCCAACTGAGTTGGCAAAACAATCTTCTTGGATTCACCGTTACGTCCTCTTTTCTTCGAGCCTTCTCCTACCTGTTGCTGTATGCCTACGGGAGATTCTTTTATTCCCAAAGAATCTGTCACGAGAACCTCATCAGTTGGCTTTGGGGTTTTCATCTTATCGCCTTGTTTAGCAGTTTTCTTCACCTCTATTTGTTGGCTTGGAGTTGTTTGAAGACGAGGAGATTTTCGCAGCTTGAAGGCATCAGACGCCTCACCACTCTTTCTAGACCCGTTCGGTGTGCTCTTTTTATTAACTTGACTAGACGAAGAATCATTGGTTCTGCTGGCTTCGCCTTCCACTTCCTCAATTGACACAGATGTTGAACAAACCTTATCACGGTTACTGCATCCGCCATCATCGTCACATTTTTGACGTTTCCTTGGAGATGGAACGATCTCTTGAACAGGCTTGTCCTTCATTCCAATCTCCGGAGCTTCAGGATCAGGGCTATCAGCTTTTCCTTTCATTGTCTCACTATCCATCTCCATATTAACCGCTTCAACCTGAAATATATCTTTCGGCAGTGCAGTCGGGTCCAGTTCATATGAGCCAGCTGGAACAGATTCTTTCTCCATTCCAGTCATTTTGAGTGCTGGAACTTTGTGAGAAAATCTAAGCATCTGTTCTGGAGTAAACTGAATCTGACACACTCTATTCTTCGCCTCCCGCTGATATATGGAAACAAACCCTTTAACTTTTCCCAAATAGGCCACTCCAATACCAACCTCTTCCTTAAAATCGTTCACAATTTCCACGAAGTCATACTTATATGGCAATTCATGATTTTCTAGAGTGTTCGATTCCTCATCCCAATCCCTGAACATAGCCCAAATTTCTCCCTTCCTTGGATATATGGAAACAACCCTGTTGCAGAGCGAGTGAAGCATCTGACCTGAAAAAATTGAGCGGTTCTCGACATCCATTGTTTCTCCATTTTTGAACTTTCCCCATGCAACTGGAATACTCTCATCATTCTTTTCCTGAACAGGCTTTAAGTAGGTAACACGCAGCTTGAAATCGGTAGACAGTACTTTCCTTACCCGAGCATATCTCCTTGGCATACCATCTCTCGAATCACAGGTAGACCACACTTGATTGACTGCAAAATTTCCTTGTCTACGTTCATCTTCAAACACATTAAATTCTGGATCAGGTATATCCAGCGTGTTACGATTTTCATTAGCTTTGTATCCGTTTTCAACTTCACCCATCTTGCTCAACAAAGCTGCGTCTTCTCCATTTCGATCATAACCTTCCCTCTCTTTGTTTTTGGCTGACAAGATATTTTTCTTTCCAGAATTTTCACTTTCCTTGGCTTTTACTTTATCAGCAAGTTCCGGTGACGTTTTATCCTCATCCGTTTCCTTTGTACTAACATCAGACTCAACTTCACAACCTGATTTGGTCTTTTTAGTCGGAGGGATTACAGAATCACCATTCCCTCTCTTCTCTGCATAAGAAACCTGTGGCTTCCTCTTTTTACATTCAACCGTGTCTGTTTTATCCACAGCAGCATCAGAGCCCTCAGCTTCAAAACTCATAGAGGATTCCTTAACAGCTTTTCTCCTCTTTCTGGCTGTCTGATTCATCTTTGGAGCTGATAAATCAGGCATTGACTTTCCAGCACTAGTCTGCGGTTCTTTTTCTTCAGGCTGAGGCTTCAGTATATCAGGTTTAGGTATTTCAGCACCTTTCTGGGGTCTTCCTGCTTCAGCGTCATTCTCTGTACAACCCTCATCTTTCTCAGGATTCCTGTCACCAGCACCTCGTTTCTGATTTTTCTGACTCCTCTTGTTGAGTTTCCCCCTGACTGGCCCATTCTTATTCATCTCACTTACTGAACTAGTCTCTGGTTCTTTTACTTCAGGTTGCGGCTTCAATACATCAGGTTTAGGTACTTCAACTGATATATTTGTAACTGTATCACCTTCCTGGGGTTTTCCTCCTTGAGCTCCACTCTCTGTACAACCCTCATCTTCCTTGGGTTCCTTGACACCAGACCCTCTTTTCTGCTTTTTCTGATTCCTCTTCTTGTGTTTCCCTTTGACTGTCCCATTCCTATCCATCTCAACTGCTGAACTTCCTGATTCTGCTCCTGTAAAAGGATGCTGCCGAGATGTATTACACATCTCTTGATCTTGAAATTGTTTTGCACCAGAGGTTGAACTACTAGATGGCACTCCATCAGACCCGATGTTGCAGGCAGTGTAAGATTTCTGGCAAGAGGAACAGTGCATGACTTGGTTCATATAAACTTTCAAGTATTTGTACCTGTGGCCACAGTTTCTGCAACACGTCCAAAACGTTAATCCACTTGCGATTTTCACTGCCGCAGTATTTGCAGATGAAGAGTTGCGACGAGAGTTGGCAATCGACTGCTTGCTAGCAAAAAGTGAATGAGATCTGTATCTGACATCATACTGAGACCGTTTGATCTGATCAGAGAGCCATCTGTTTGCTTCCCCAACATACTTGAAAGCAGCCTCCGCACCAGGAAACTTGTTCTTATCCGGATGGAGAAGCAGGCAAAGCTTTCTATATTGCTTCTTGATTGTGTCGAAATCAGCAGAAGGCTGAACCTGAAGGATACCATACCAATCGTCAAGCCCCTTGATTTTCTTATCAGCAGAAGAATGCACATCACATACTGCTATCATCTTCTGTATGTTCTCCAGTTCAGGGAAGAGTCTCTGAGCCTTCGTGATCAGTTTAAGAGCTCCAACAAAATCACCATCCCCCATCTTTTCCTCTGCTAAAATTCTCGCCCTTGTAGCCTCTTCTTTGTTGCAATCCATTGCAGCGATAAACTTCTTATAATCAAACCTCCCAAACCAGCTAAGGATAGTAAAGGAGTCGAAAATTCTAGACTCCCTGCATACACAAATAAACCTATCGGTTCCTTAACACTCTAAGACTCAGTGTAAGCAAAACTCTACTCAGTGCTTACCACTTCAGAGACAAGAACTGTGAACAATGCACACATCCTTCATCGCATATATGATTCAAATAGGCTTGAGAGTGTGGCCTGAGAGTATTTAAGCCTGCAAAACTCGAAAACATAGAGATAACTTACATGAGATTCATCAAACCAATACGATCGTAATCAAACCTAATACTGTTAAATCTTAGGTGGATTTCAATTGATCGAATAGCTATGAACACTCGATAGTAAGGAGAAACAAAATCGTACGGACGATTGGTCTACGCAGAAACCGCGGAATCACTGCGACTAAACTCGTACGATATGAAAACAATGCATCTCCAGAGAAACTAGCTTCATATTCTAGCAAATCGACAGGGTGGATCAAATGCATGTGTAAGTTCCGATCAAAACGAGGCGAGCAAGGTGAGAAATCCCTAGAATAAAGGAAAAAAAAAACACTCGGATCCGTCGACTTACCCAGAAGCTCCAAGTGCTCGACGAGACGATACGAAATTTAAGCTCAAAGGAACGATGATGAGGAAAACAAATAATATCCAGAACCCTAGAATTCGAAAGGTGTCGAAGCAAAAAAAAAATGATCGATCAACGGAGAGGGAAATGAAAAATTAAACGGAGGGAAATTTATTTTATTTTATTTGATTTTCCTTCTCTTTTTTCTAAGGTAAAACCCTAATTAGCTACAGCAACTAAGATTTAGCAAAAAGATATGACATTTAATTTTGTCATCTATTAATGAAAAATTATATTAATCTCCAAATACGTACCCTTAAACCAATTTTACCATTATTAACCAGTATTAAAAAAATGAATTTAAATTTGTTATTCATTATTACATAACGAAAATTACATTTACTTTTTAGACGAATTCTATAGAACATTAAAATATTTCTTCTTTTACTATACACTATGCTATCTTGACAACGTGAGAGTTTTGTGGGGTTTTCATTAAAAATATGGTTAATCAAAGAAGCTTACGTTCACCAAAACGGTGATACAATCAAAGGTTGGAGCCACAGAACTGAGTACACACCAGAGATAACAACTGAGACACAGTCACACAGATGTAACCAGAGCTAAAAGACCTAACAACCCAAAAGAGTCACACTCACTGTTTAGTATCTACTAGTTAGCTTTACAGACCATATCATTAGGACTTGCAAGATGCAAATAAGATTTGTTATAATATCATACACAGTCATATAACTTTGGTTATTTTAACACTTAATTAATTAGTAATCCCTCCTCATGTTGAGTGTAACCTTTTCTTCAGTTCCCTCTCCTCTTATATGTGTAAATGATTGGAGGATGCTCAGAGTTTGATGCTTCATTGATGGAATTAACATCAGCTGGCAAAGTCCAAGAACAAACCATTACATAACCTATAAATAGAACCAGAAAGTTTGTCTTTTTTCAAAATAATGAAGGGGAATAAGATAGACAAGTAAGCTTACCAAGATTCTCTTCATCCACACTTTTATGCTTCACAAGCACCGTTTTCGTCTGTTCCAACTGTTTCGTCTTCAACTCAGCTTGTGGATTTGATGAGGAGGTGGCATGCTCCACAGACCAATGAGCTACAGGGACTGACCTTTCTCCTTGAACCATGAGCTTGGCGATGAGATCCCCTGGAAGATCTATTTCAAGCTTGTAATCTGCCACAAGTTCAAGTATAGCTCTCAATCTTTCAACATCTTTCTCTTTTGCCTAAAAGAAAAAAAACAAACATAGATTGATTATCTCTAAATCATTCACTGACTAATCAATTTTCAGGTGAGTGAACAAAAGTGTTAAACCTGGGAGGATTCAGTGAATCTTTCCAAGGCAGAACGTCTGAGATTGATGATCTCTTTCTTTAAGAGCTCTGAGGGTAAGAATGATACCTCTTTGTTAAGCTTAAACAAACATGTAAGCCTAACTGCAGGAATGTATTGGCCCTTTTTGATGAGCTCTTCAACAACTTCTGCAAAAGATAAAATAGTTAATCTTTCTTCATTAGTCTATCTTTAACTCTTTTATATCACCACTAGAAAACTAACCTCGGATCGTAAGGTCGATACTCAGATACTCAAAGAGTATAGGAGCCTGTTCGTATTGAGCAATAGACAAAGCAAGTAAAGCAGTTTCTTCTTCGTTGATCAGTGTCTTCAATCCATATGCCATGATGAACAGAAGAAAGGCCACGGCCTCGAGAGATGATTTTGGTGCTTCCATAATTATCTTCTCCTTCCATAGAGTTGCCACTTCTGTTGCCTGAAGCTGCAGTTGAGTAGACTTGTCTGGTCCTCGAGTTTTGGCTACCTCATCCAATTGTTGAATTTTGGCTAGCTCCTCAAAAATAAGAACCAAATTCTCCAAGAACTTGTCCTGAGAAGTTGATCCTTGTCTAATTTCATCCTGCACTAGTTCCAGAACAAATTCTGCTGGATTAGGTGAAGCTCTAAGAACGCTGGAGACTTCATGGCGCATAAGAGAAGTTGAGATTCCATGAAGCGTGAAAGTATCTATCGGTTCAGTTTCTTCTTCTGGCTGCTTCTCACGCTTAACAAGCACAGTGTTCATTTGTCTCAAGTGTCTCTTGAACTTAAGCTCTCTTTCAATCTCCCCCAACTCTTTGGATTTCAAGTGAAGCTGTTCACCAGAGATCTTTATCAGATTGTTTAATTCTTGGAACCTCTTTTCTTTCACCTCAAGGTCACATATGAAGCCCTTGCTTGATTCTCGAAGAATCTCTAACTCCAACTGTTTAGAAACTTGCTCAACTGACTGCATCTCCAGCTGTCTCCGTTGAGAATCAAGTTGCTCATTCACAGACGCAAGCTGCTGGCCAGATTCTTGGATCTTGAAAAGAGTCAGCTCCAAATCTTTCTTCTTTATGTCTGTCACCTCTTCCATTTCTCTCTTGAGCTGAACAAGTTTCTTTTCCTCTGACTCTATCTGATTGTTAAGCAGTTCTAGCTCCTTTTCTTTATCTTTAATCTCTTTAGCTCTTTCTTCCATCTCAAAGGAGCTTCTGACAGAATCATGCTGATTTTGCATGACAACAAGCTCACTGGTTTGCTGCTCAATAAGTCTTTTGATCTCCCCTGACTCTTTGGACTTGGAGTCAATCTCATTGTTTAGTGACTGTACCATATACTCTTTCACCTCAAGCTCAGAATTACAAAGCTCAATAGACTCTCTCACACGTCCCAAGTCCTTCTCTTTAGAAGCTAACTCCAATGACTTCATCTTAAATTGCTTCTCAGATTCTTTAATCTGCTCAAGAGTCAGCGCCAACTCGTTCTTCTTTTTACTTGTCTCTCTGCAAAGCCTCTGAATCTCAGCCGAATGCTGCCGCCACTGGCTCTTCTTCACCTCGATCTCTCTTTGAATCCTTGACGAAGTGTCCAGCTTTGCCGTCAGCTCATTTCTCTTTAACTTCAGCTCTTCAGTACACTCCTCCACCAGTTTCTTCAAGTTACCAGCTTCAGACTTTTCCTTTTCGAAAGTTTCAACCTTTTTATCAATCTCCTTCTCCTTTAACTCTAGCTCTTGAGACCTACTCTTGATATTGGTTTCAACCATCTCATTATGCTTCTGTATACCTTTCAACTGAGTAACACAGAACAGTATTCCAGAGGCACCACCGCCAAGTTGCTCCATTGATTTGCGGAGATTCTCTCTCTCCAACGTAATTAGTTCTTCATGATCCATTGATGAAACTTCAACTCTAAAAACCTGCAAATATTATACAAACAAGATAAGCTTTTGATAGCAGGAACACTAAATCGTATCAACGTTAAACTTAGAAACTTAGGTAAATGCAAACATTGTTACAATCTCGACCCAAATGTCAAATATGAAGAGTGATTTATTGAGCTGTGAAATGGCTAAACGTGAGTAAAAGAACATAGCCTAAGTAATGCATAAGAACTAAAAGCAATCTAAAACCCTAATTTTGAATCAAAATGAGGCAAAGAAAAAACAGTACAATATGAAAGGGTGAGGCAAGGAGAGACGGGTTTTTTTTTTTTTTGGCAAGGAGAGAGGTTGAACAGAGAAAGCTCAGGAACTGAAGTATTCACCTGTGAAGTAAAGGTTGAATAAGGTCTGAGGTGTTTCTTCTAGGAGGAAGAAGAAGACGAAGAGGATAGATGGAGGGAGATTTGCCAATTAAAAAAAGAGGAAAAGGAGGGAATTTTTAGGTAGATGGGCTTATTCGGGGGTGAAAGAGGCCCATTGGGCTTTCTCCGACACATATTATTCCTGATTAACGTCAGATCACTTTCTGAAAGAATTTCACACTTCAACAAAATAGTAAAATTCTGTTCCGCAAAGACAAAAACTATACCAAAGTCGGAATGTCTTTTACAGCAAGTCGGAATATAAAGGTGTGAGATTTGGCAGAAGTAGCAGCAAACAAGGGCTTTTTTAGTTAAATCTCTTAGGACTCAAAAGAATCTAATTTTCCTTGAAACCATAAAGCCGAGCTGGAATCTGAAAGTGACGACTCTCAAGCCGATGCCAGAATCAAGCCTTGACCCGAATCACGAATGAGCCTGTGAGGACATAAGAGAAGAAAGAATATGTGACCCAAACCGTAGCAGACTTATAATGACTCACTTAACGTGACCAAACTCAAGTCATTCAACAAATGCCAGAGATAAGTAAGGTGTGTGGAACTCACAAGTGGGAAGGCTCGATATGTCTGCAGAGACCGCACAAGGTATCCCCAAGTTGGAGAGGACACCTCTTATGATTCCACAAGGGAAATACAGGTACATGCTCACAGCTTGTGCTGCTTTGCTTTCCCCTGGAGTAGACGGATCTTCGGTTTCCTTCTCAGATGAAGGGTCAATTGAGACACGAGATAGCCATCTGAACTTGTTGTCTTGCAATACAAATGTACCCTGGAGAAATATTTGTCAGATAATACACACACAAGAAGAGTATTCCCTCTTTTTCAGAGGAAATCTTACCCGGTGATTCGTCTTCAAGTTATCTATCTGCTTCTTGAAGACCTCAGACCAGAAGTCTTTACAGATAAACTTGATTGCCTCTAGATGGTCAGTGAACCTTGGTCTTTCCATAGTGTACCTAGTGACAAGAGAAAGGCCAGAGTTATGCACAAACATTAAGTAGGATGCACTATCTGCTATTTCACAACACAGTAAACCAGTCTTAGTAAGCAAAAAACCTTCAAAACCTGTTGCTTCCAAGGACATAATTCTAAGGTAAAAAACGAGACTTTCCGCAGATAAAACATTGCAAAGGTAAAAGAATTGGTAAGCCACTAAAACAGTGAGAAATCACACTGATACCACCGTCTCCGTTTCGTGGTCAGTAAAACCTGCAATCTAAACTCAGCTCAGGTGATCTCAGATTCAAATTCCAAGTAACTCTCAGAGGGCAGCCATTGACAAACGAAAACCTTCGACACAAGAACAAGCTGAAGTTCTAAATTACTTGACTTTCTGATAACTCCTAGGTCACAGAAATCCACAAAGCGCAAGATCTTCGTTTCAGTACCAAACTGATCTCAAATCCCTAAAATTTTCACATTTCCTAAACCCCAAATACTCCCAACGAAATGAACAATTCAAAATTAGCGCGATTGATCTTCCCATATACCACCTTCTCAGACATTCATGGCTAATTAAATACGAGAAACGATAAATCCACAATCAGCGAATCAGCTCAACAATACAAACTCCTCAGATCTAGAACCAATACTTAACCGCCAAAACAATAATCTCAGTAGGAAACGATGATCAAGTCAAGAACAAACCTCTCAGAGAGCTGGTGGCCGACCTGATAACCGATGGCCTCGATCCTCCGAGCGGCGAGTTCCGGCTTGTTAGCGTAGAATCGGCCGCTGTACATCGCCACCATCTCCATCAACATAGTGTCTACACAGCTCTCCGCTACTTCTCTCACCATTTTTCTCTTCGTCTCTATCTCGACGACACACACGATCGTTTTGGCTCTTTTGCACGAAGCTCTCCGATCTACTATTAACTTTTTAGGAATTTCACATGTACGTCCTTCATACTTTCTGTTATTTCTAATCTATGATTTAAGTTTCGAAAGAGTCTTAGATAACCTTTAATCACTCTCTCTCTCTCTCGCTCGGTTTACATAAACCGTATTATGGTTCACTTTTTCTTCTCATATCCGGTTTATGCTTAAAACAAAAACATTAATAGGATTATTATTCCGATCTTTTATGTGGGGTTCTTAACTCATGATTTAATCTTTTTTTTACATTTTTCAGCTAAAATACTTCTTTTATATTTCTTATTTAATAAAAGGTTCTTAGCTTGTATTAAGAAAAACTAAGAACCATCTCTTAACCGAAGCTAAAAATTCCAATTAAGAGATCGGGTTAATCATAGCTTTATGTACTCTCACTAGCACAATGAGACATTAGTTTAGCTAACTTGACATATATTGAAACAGTGAATAATATATCAAATACACAATTCAATTTTTATGTATGAATATTCTTTAAAACAAATTCATTAACACTCTCCTAAGACCAAATGAGAGTTATAATGAGAAAGATGATTCTGATGTTATAGCTGTGGTGTGTATGTGATGAAGAGTTAAGAGATCAGAAAGAGAGTTCAAGATGAGAAGAAGGGTTAGATTCATGGTCAAGTCCTTTTCTTGATTTTTGCCAAAGCTGTGACTCTATGTTCAGCTTCCTCAGCTCCATTAGTCCTCTTTCAACTGCCATTTCACCACCCATTACATAAACACACTGACTCATATGATGAAGGAAGAGTGGTGAGTAAGAGTACTGTACCATCAACAGCGTCTTGGGACGTGGCAGATCGTGTCCCTTGGTTTATCCAGTACTGGAGACGCTCATCTGCAAGATCAGCTTCTATGTCATGGTTCTTAGCTCTCCTCCAAAAATATGAAAGCCAGGCCTGTGTGTGTGTGCATGCAAAGCCACAATGAGATGGTCACATTACTACTCGTCACATAAAACATGGACATACAGAATATATGTTATGTACCTGTTTAAAACTCACATCTTCAACTTCATCATCACTCAACTCTGCAAAGGGAATAACAGTATCTTACTCATCAAGAACATTTAAGAGCCAAATCATAAGCTCTTTTTATCATATTATGAATGATACTTGATTAGGGTCTGATCACATCAGTGCCTTAGCATGATAGTGTACAAGAACAGATCATAATGTAAGAGTTACTGACTTACCAAAGGCTTCAAACTGTCCATCCATTGGCAATTTCACTTCATCTATGAATTGTTTGAGAAAGATAATATGGATCAAGAAAGGGGAAACGTATATTCACAATAAGCTTAGATCAAGCAGAAGCATATTCAAAGTAAGCTTAGATGTTTGGTTATAACCTGAAACAAACATCTTCGATGATGAGTTCCGTCTATTTTGAGCCATGACATATGCAACAGCCTCCTGAACCTTTAAGACAGACCCAAAAAAACGAAGATGAGAATCATCATCTAATACAAGACCTTTTGCTTTTAAAGACAAGAAGAGAGTTCTCATGTTCAGTTGTTTGTTATTTTCACCTTTAGTGCAGCCAGTTCTCTCAAACCTTTCTCAACCCATATCATGCTTTCCATATTTCCTTCACCAGAAGTTTCTTGCAGATTTTGAAATGATTTTTCTCTTTCTCCAAGACTGCTGTTAGCTGCTTAATGTTAAGACAAGAGAGTAAGTAACAAGCGAGATCATAACTATTTCCTAAGAAAAACAGCGGTTTGGGTAGTGCAGGTTGGTAATATTACAACGTGGAACCATTTCTCTAGCTCTTTGTCCTGCAGAAAGAACAATCTCTAGAGGAAGAGGTGCAAATGATGACCAGTACTCGTGCTTTGCACCTGCAATATCTGCTTGAATCCCTGCCATAACATGTCTCTCAGCTTCAACAGTAGAATCACTATTGAGAATCTGTTTATATGTGCAAGAGCAAGGTACTACCATGTCTAACGCATAAGCCCCAATAACGTGAAAGCCAACACCTCTTCAGAACAACCTCTTCCTAAGATAAAAGATCTATAAGTTAGAAGCTATCGTCTTAAAAAAATACACCAGAGAGATATGTTAGGTGTTAATCTTTAACAAGAGCATACCATCTCCTCCTGAGTCAATATCAATCTCTTGGTCATGGTCTTAAGAGAGTTAAGCTCTGATTCAACTTCATGAAGCTGCTCTAAAGAAGATGCTGCTTCGTCCCTAGCAATCTAAAATCCAGTTCCAAGCATTTAAAACGTTAGTATCACTTAAGATACCAGTATCAACAACAAAAGAACTTAAGTACCTCAGCTTCTGTATGAAGAGCTGAAACATCTTCTCTCTTTCCTCCACGAGTTTGTGATGCGACTTTCAAAGCAGCCTGTAAAGAGATTGGATCTCTCGGTTATGTCAAGATCTAAAATAGAACTATAAATAGCACTGACCT
Organism: Moricandia arvensis; assembly: GCA_905132765.1. Taxonomy (NCBI): domain Eukaryota; kingdom Viridiplantae; phylum Streptophyta; class Magnoliopsida; order Brassicales; family Brassicaceae; genus Moricandia; species Moricandia arvensis. Next base: position 96,545 of record CAJHQP010000853.1, read on the forward strand.
CTCTCTGTTGCAGAGCTGCCTCCTTCCTGAAGCAAGAAACCCATTCACAGAATTAAAAACTTGTCAATAGTCGTCAAGAAGTTAGATACAAGTTAAGCTTGCCTGCTTAAAAGACGTGCGTCCATAGTAACACCTTCTCCAAGGATCTCAACCTAATGAAAAGGGGCTTAAAGCTTGAGGCAAAAGCATATAGTTATGCTATGCAGAGGCTGCTTACCTGCTTCTCAAGTTGCTTAGCTCTTGCATCTGCTTCTTCACACTTATCTTCTGCAAGTCGAAGCTGGGGACGCACAAATTAGGATGGGATGCAAATATAATCTAACTTCACAGAGAATCTAGCAGATTGATAGAATGAAATAGAGTAACTAATGCATACATACTAACACCAACTGTAATAATTTACTGGCATCACCTTGTCTAACAAACTTTCATTTTCTTCCTGTAACATATCAACCTGCAATGAAAATGAAGACTCTAGTTAAACCAATCATAAGGTGAATTAGTTCATGAAACTATCTCAACATCTTCTGAAGAAGTCAAACCTCATCTTGCAAAGCTGAAGTAGAACGTTGACTACCTAACTCTCTTAAGTTGCCTGAGCTTCCCAGATCAATGGAGAACCTACTAATGAACAGAAACAACTGAACTAAGACCACACTTAATATGTAGAATGATGGCTCATTTAGTTAAACTAGGACAAGCTATCCTTTAGTTACCTTTTGTCTTTTCTAAGATTGGTTGGTGTGTCAGATTGAAATGCAGGAGTCACTGGTTTGAGTGATATAGGCACTGAAGATGGCATTAAAGGTACAGTCCTTATAGGACGACCACTGAAAGATGAACGAGCTGAAGGAGGTTGATCAATAGCGTTGAGAGACTGAGATGATTTGTTAGAGAAGGCAGAACGTGCAGATGGAGACTGGTCCACTTGGTTTGTTGTCTGAGTTGAATCCTCACCGAATGAAGATCGGTTACCTGAAGTTGGAACTCCGGTCTGAGGTTGTTCCTTTGTACGAATTGACTAATGCAAAAAATTAAACAAAAGTTTCAGATGACATATAAGCAACAAAGCACTAAGCATACAGAACATACTCATATTCTTTGAGACACCAATAAACATTGTTACAGAGATCATATGTATTAAGATCTCAAACTGATTCTTGATTCATGATATCAAACTTACCAAAGGAGTGCGAGGTTTCATTGACCTTCCACCTGCAAGTCCTATGCTCGGCATGACACTAGTATACGGCTCATCATAATCAGCATCACTGTCTCCACTTGATGGTGGCTGAGCTAATGCTTGTGGATGTCTCAATGGAGGGTTCTTGGTCTGTAGAACAAGTTTCACAAGCAAAAAACTAGTAAGAACACATTCAAAAACAAAGTAATGAGAAGCAAGTATATATCTCATATACCAAAGGAGAACGTGACCGTGCAGCCCTTCCACCAGCAAGTCCTACACTTGGAACGCCACCTGTATAGACATATGGAGCCTCATCGTCTTCGTTTTCTTCATCAGTTGGCTGACTTACTGCCATCACTGGACGTCCTTGTGGTTGGGCTTTGTTCTGCGCTTGCCAAATATTTATATCTTACCTTCAGCTCAAGTCTATGTTCAAAAAAAACATAATAAGACAAGACATGAACATTTCAAGTGTTATGATCAATACCATAGAAGCTTGTGACCGCATTGCCCTCCCACTTCCAAGCCCAATACTTGGTCTACCAATTGTATAATCTACTGAAACAACATCATCACCATCATCATCGTCATCACCCTTATTCTTGTCTTCACTGACTTGTTGTGCACGTCTCGGTGGTGCTATTTTAGTCTGCGCCGAAATGAATTAGCATATGAAGATAGTACACATTTAGTTAGACAATGAACTTGCAATAAGCTCACCATCACAGGAGAGTTAGGTCTTATCGCTCTCCCACCAGGAAGACGGATACTAGGTCTGCTACTAGACACATCCACTGAGAAATCATCATCTTCATTGTCATCATCAGCTAACGGTGGAGCTCCCATCTGCGGACGCCTTGCAACAGGTTTCTTGATCTGTCACTCAAGAAAAAAAAACAGTATCACATACAATCCTCACACAAATAAAAGTTACTTTGTACTAACTGTAGAGTCGATCCTAAAATTTATGAGACTTGAAATAATTACCAAATAGTCAATGGAGCCTAATGGCCTAGCTATACTAAAATTTGTGGCCGGAAACACGAATATTTCATCTTGATATGTTCATGACCGGTTCTGATTAAAAATGGAGCCGATCCTAAAATTTATGAGACTTGAAATAATTTTTAAAAGATGAGTACTTATATTTTTCTTAATCAACTTAGGGGGCCTAATGACCTAGCTATACTAAAATTTGTGGTCGGGAAACGAATATTTCATTTTGCTATGCTTAGAACTGGTTCTGATTTCGAGTTCTGTTTGAAATAATTACTAAATAACCAATGGGCCCTAATGGCCTAGCTACTAAAATTTGTGGCGGAAGACGAATGTTTCATTTTGCTATACTCAAGACCGGTTCTGATTACCAGTGGCGAGCGGGAAGGATGAGATCTTCCAGCAGCGAGACCAATACTCCCTGTTCCGACAGCATTGTAGTCAAAGGAAAGGTCTTCATCACTGTCTTCATCGTCCCCTGTTTGGGTCGACATCACAGCCGCGAGTCTCTGAGCGGCTGCTTTGGTCTGAGCTTTCTTGGCGTTAGACGCTGGTCCATTGTTAGATCCTGACCGTCGATGCATCAGAGGAGACGTCATCATAGGCGAAGATGGATCCGAGCCTTGGTTCCTTACATGAACTGGCCTCGTGTTTCTCATCTTCGATAGATTCAACCTGAATGTTTCTCCAAAAAAAAAAAACTCAACCGAGAAACTGAAGAGGAAACTTTCTATTTATAGCAGCGAAAATTGCGCGCGAACGTTACGCCAGAGTTTGCGAGTGGCTTTTCAACGTCAGATTAGGAGAAAGGTTTGTTTCTTTTATACTTTGCACCCCAATATTATAACATATTTACTAATCGCACCTTTTGTTTATTAATATTTATACTTTCGTCCCAGTACTGTATTATTATTATCTCTACAACCCTGTAACTTTTCTGAAATTAGGGATTTTGATTCGTACAACCGAGTCAAATGCGAATTCTCGGCGAGACCACCGAGTCACCTTTCGTGATTTCGACGGTCACCGGAGGGTTTATCGGCGGATGGGTCGGAAAATGCCATGGGTTTCTGCACAACACGGTGCTGGTTTTAGCATCGATTCTATTCGTGGCTTACTTAGCGTACGAGGCGAGGAAGAGCTTGTCGAAGCTCTCGAATCGGAGATCGTACATTATGATCGCTTATTACGGTTGCCTTTGGCTTGTTAGCTTGCTCAATCTTGCTTGGTGTTGCCTTCAGGTTCGTTGTTTGTGAAAGATCAAAACTTTAATTGAAAGAAACTGTTTTTAGGCTTAGTAAGGTATAAGCTTTACAGAAGAAAAGAAAGCTTCTTGATTTCGTTTAAGCTGTAATGGTTAATTGGTTTACTCCTCCTCAGTTACTTATTTCAGATTCGATTTCATGTACTACTCTGTTTTCGAGTTCCGTTTTAAGCTCTTCTCTGTTTTCGAGTTCTGTTTTAAGCTGTAATGGTGAATTGGTTATGTGAAGATGCTACGTTTACTAGTGCTGAGTTACTTCGGACTAGATATCATGTGTACTCTATCTTTGGTTTTGAACTTTACTTAAACTTATGTTTTAGGCATGGGAATGTACTCCTGGAACAGAAGTAGTTTGGAATCTATTAACTATGTTGACAACATCTGGAATGTTGTTTCTCGAAGTTAGCTTGGTAGCCTTTCTCTTCCAAGGAAACTACGCTAATGGCGGTGAAGCATTGACACGACGGACTTTCCTCATCTCGGGGCTTGTTGTAGGTCTTGATTTGCTTCTCAAGGTACCATTGTCTTCACAACTATGAGATGTTCTATATGCGAACTTGTATTGTCTGGTTACTCTTTTACCTTTAGCTTAATCCGTCAGGGCTTTCGGTTATTCGTTTCAGGCGATTTATCTCTTGGGATTTGGGGTAGAGTTGTTTATTGACAACAATGAACATATACAAAGGGTCAAATGGGGATTATGGGTTATCCACAAGCTCTTGCTTGCAGCCATTTATGGGATGATATTCTTCATGTACAACTCTAAGTATAGAGAAAGATTACCAGGTAAATACATAAGCCTATAGTTGTTCACTGGCTTCTTCTGTCACTCATCCCATTAGTTTTCTTTTTGCTTTTTTTAACAGCAAGACCTGCTTTCTATAAGTACATAACTTGCATGCTTGCCTTGAATGGACTCTCCCTATTTGCATGTGCTCTTGCGGCAAACGGGGCTCACTTTGGCTTATGGTAAACCCTTATCCTATTTAAATATCGTTTAGTCAGACTTCTCTTGTTTCTCTAACGTAAGGGGAAAAAATTGAAAATGCTGGCAGGTTGTATGGGATCACAAGTGTTTGTTACCACGCCTTCTATCTTCCTCTTCTGTATGTTACTTTCCTTGCAGACTTTTTCCTGGTAATTTCCCTCATCTCAACATCTCTCTCTATATGTATCTAAGTTACTTTCCTTGCAGACATATCACTTTCTCACCATCACCTTCTTAATCGCTATAGCACCATCACTATCACCTTAACACCATCACCAAAACATCTCCTATGCATGTTATTTGTTGCATGTTCAAATGATTTAGTGCTGAAGTTCATTTGGTTTTGCTGCAGGAGGAAGATCTGAACTTGGAGAATGTCTACTATTCAGAGATGAAAGATGCTGGATTCTTTGACGCCGATTGGGAATAATACGAACTTGTATATACAATGTGAATATGATTGTTTATAAATGAAGCTATTGATTGTCATCTTAGGTCCCTACTCTTTGACTTATACAATGTTAGCACAAGACTCCCTATACATTATGATACAACGTACTTCAATCTCTGTATGCATTTTGCCTAGTCTCGCATTTGGCATTTGGATTTAAGAAAGAAAAAATAACAACCTTTCATGTGTAACCAAAGGTTTCAGTCGACAAATAGAGATCCATGGCATAGATACTACTAAACCAACAGAGTCGCTTGACACATTAAAAAGAAAAATGACAGAGAGATAATGAAAACAACAAAACACAAAGCATTTATCTAAATTACTTCTTGGAATCCAAGAGCTCTTAAATGAAAGCAGCAGCTTCCTCCACTGTTGCAATCTTCTGTGCTTTCTCTTCGGCCATTTCTATACCAAACTCTTCCTTTAACCCATCACTATCTCCACCTGCAAAAAGAAAACTCATTTAATCAGTATTAAAAAAAGAAACTCCACAAGTTCTTTATTCACATAGAGAATGATTGATAAAACCAGTGAGTGACAAACACACTGCTAGAAATTTCATCTGCTAACCACCATTAACCAGAAACTAGAAGAAGAGAAAAATAGACCTCTTGCAGTTTCCATCTCCTATGAATTTTGTTGTCCACTAAGCCACCATAAAGCTGTAATCTGTAGTGTAATACAGTAGAAAAAACTTCTCACTACATACACATTAAAACAAATAAATGGTTGAGCACTCTATAACATAAAGATGGACTCTTAGTCACTAACTAGCAAAAGGTATGAAACTAACCACAAAAAACACAGCTATCAGAGAAGCACTTAAATACAATACTGCTCCAGAAAACTTGAGGTTGGAAACCCCATTGCATTTTCTAAAAGCTCTAACAGGTTACAACAAAACCATAACCACAGAACATGGGGACAAACAGTTTTCTTTTCTGTAGATTGTATTTGACATTCATTAACTATAAAACATACCTCTGAAATAGCCCTTTTCATGACCAGGAATCTGTCCATACTCTGACCTGACACTTCCCCCATGCTCTCTGCAAACACAAACATGCAAAATCAGGAGCAGACAACAAATAAACAAACAAGCGCATTATGTTTTAAGATTTTCAGAAAAAAAAACGGAGAGGGAGGAGAAGAAGCTATTGCCGAATTGAATCAGAGAAACTCATATTCACTCACAAGTGTGAAAAAAAAGTAAATGGAACATAAAGATCTCTAACGATCTCAAGGACAGGACTCTGTTCTATTTGTTTTCTCATTATGCAAGTTACTAATAAGCTTCCATCATCAATCAAGTAACAACATCTTCTCCCCAAAAAAAAAAACATTTGAAAATCCTTTTTAGAGAACAAGACAAGATTGAGAAAAGGAACTCATCTGATGTCGGTATAGCCGAGATCGAGCTGGGACAGGTACTTGCTGGTTATTATGGCAAGAGATTAAGGATATATATAGAAAGAGATTTGTACTTCTAACGGATCTATGAGCTTTTGTCTCAACGGATCTATGTCTTTTTTTTCTTTCTTTCCAGTTTCCTTTTTTTTTTTAATTTTCTTTCAAAATTCTACCTTTTTAATGTATTTATCACAGTCAGGATTTGATCATATCCCTATAATATGAAACGGTGGCCTGTTGCTCAAAAAGGGTAGTTCATCTAAGGAAGCCGTGACCTTTTTGCTTATGAATTGCAGACTTATATAATATTTACCATCACCTTCTTTAATAGCTAGAAACATCAGTATAACTATTCACTATCACCTTAACACCATCACCAAAACACCCCCCTAGGCATGTGATTTATTGCATGTTCTCAGATGATTTGGTGCAGGAGGAAGATCTGAACTTGGAGTATGTCTACTATTCAGAGATGAAAAATGCTGGATTCTTAAGAACCTGTATATACAGTGTGCATATGATATGTTTATAAATTAAGCAATTGTCATCTTAGGGCCAACTCTTTGACTTATGTATGTGTTAACACAAGACTCCCTATCCATTATGTTATAACATAAAGAAAAAAGAAGAAGCCTTTCATGTGTAACCAAAAGTTTCAGTCGACAAATAGAGAGAGATCCATGGCATACAAAGATACTACTAAACCAACATAGTCGCTTGACACATTAAAAAGAAAATGACAGAAAGATTATGACCCAAAGCATTAATCTAAAATTACTTCTTGGAATCAACGAGCTCTTCAATGAGAGCAGCAGCTTCCTCCACAGTTGCAATCTTCTGTGCTTTCTCTTCAGCCATTTCGATACCAAACTCTTCCTCTAACCCCATCACTATCTCAACCTGCGAAAAACACTCAAATTAATCAGTATTAAAGAAAAAAAAATCCACAAGTTGTTTATTCACATAAGAGAATGATTGATGAATTACAGTGTCAAGAGAATCAGCTCCAAGTTCGGAAAATTTGGTTTCTGCAACGACCTTTTGGTCGTCTTTCAATGAAAGTTGCTTCTTGACAATCTTAGAGACTTTCTCTACTGTCTCTGGTTTAGCCTAATAAACCAAATAGAGAATTAGAGAGAATACATCACAAGCAAGCTCGAGAAAAATGATGACAGTGGTGTGTAAAAAAGAACATACCGCGCAAGAGATTGAGAGGCGAGTGGGGATTGAACGGCGTAGGTTGAAGGAGAGATTAGTCCTTGAAACCAAAGCTGGGTTCTGGAAACTAATCCTCGTTGATGTTGCCTGTTGTTCCATCAATACAACAAAACATGTTCATTCAAAACATTACTCAATGACATGACTACTGTTCTATAGTTTTCATAACCTTGTGATTCAAATGAATGCAGATCGATAATTACAGCCTCAAAATGAATGCAGATCGAAAATTAAAACCTTAAGATTCGTAAAGCTAACATCTTTTAATGTTTTAAACGGTAACAAACATCAAAAAATCAGAATCAGAGGCAAATGATATACAATCAAAATGATCAGAGCGATCTGGAAAACAGTAAGAAGAAGAAGAGATTACCAGAGAGGTAGCTTGCGTGGAGACAGAAGCGCTGAAAGTAGTCGCCATTGTCGATATTCACAAGAGATCTGCTAGAGAGATGGCGGAGTGTACAAAGAGCGTGATGTCCCAAGGTAGCTGGTTACATTTATAAGCTTGGTGAAACTCAACACGACGCCGTTTATATAACAAGATGGGCCTTCATGGGCCTTTTAAGTCTTAAACTATGCAAGTATTCAGCCCATGATTACTAAATGTACGTGTCAAGGTAACTATCACGTGCTAGATTAACCGGGTTATGTAGTCCCTTAATGAATTTAACATAAATGAACCATGTTAAACCGAACTTAACCGAAAACGTACCAGCCGAATTAAAATTCATGGGCCACAGTGACTCGATAGTCACCATATCTTACCAAACAGATATTATCAGAAAGAGACAAGTCAAGTTCCTAACCAACAACAACAACAAACCGCTGAGCCAAATAAAAGCATTTCCTTCCAACGAAACAAAGACTAATTATACATAAAAAATCATACACGTCTCTCAATATGTAAGAAGCTTCATCTTCCAATAATTAATAATAAAAATAATAGTGTACTGAAACAAATTTACATAAAATTCTAAGTTTGAAAAAAACAAAAAGTAAAAAAAAAACTTTACATCACCAGTAATGAGTATAAGAAGGAAGATGAAGTTTTTTTTTGGTTTTCTTAGAGGTGTTTCTATGATCTATCTCAAGGTTTAGTGAGATCATGTGTGCTTCTCTCGATGGGAGAACCAGGGACAAAGGGAACAAAACCGCGACCACCAAACACAGGACGCATGAATGCATCATCAAACTGTCTCCAGTAGTGGTGTACAGTGCGTGCTGGACGCATCAGGAAACCGCGGAGGCTGTCTGGTCGTGGCACGTCATGGTGGCTTCCAGAGAACTCCACGAATGAATCTTGCTGTTCGCCATCGAGGAGAGGCATGTGGATAGACTTCGGAGTGTTGTCGTCGGATAACATACTGGTGGTCGTGCTTTGATGTGGCATCAGGTGTCTAATGAGCGGTTTTGTCAGCATACCAAACACCTGGAAACAAGAACACTAGTCTGTATAAAACATCAATACGGAAAATGCATATGGTATTCTGTAACCTGACAAGGAAAAATATCTGACCATGGTGCTGAAAAGACAAACGGTTATAGTGCTGGTAATCATGATTGCATTCCCGCGCAGTTCAGTGTGTCCTGATCTTGTAAACTGCATTAGAGACCATAGAGAAACTAATAAGTTAAAAGATCCATAAAGAGATATTCACCAATCATTATGTGGCTGTTTGCTAAATCACTGAGGTTTCAGTTTACCTTATTGTAGGCAAGAGCCATGGATACAGCACCTCTCATCAGACCAGCCCACCAAATCACAACCTGTAGACGAAGGCAGATAAATAAGCATGCAACATTTTCTGTGGAAAATGTGAATCCAGTAGACAAAAGTAGAATGTTCGTACTTGCTGTTTGATATCGATCTTCTCGCTCTGATTCTTCTTGGATAAGTTTGATAAGAAGGAAAGAGGAAACACAAAAGCTGCTCTTCCAAGCATGACTAGACCCATTAGAATTGAGCTCACTGCAACCGATGTCCCCGGGCTTTTCAAAACCAAACAATGGAAACATTCAGAGAACAAATACATAGCCAAGGAACAAAGAAAAACATGAAAAGAGAAGCGAGTTTACTATTCTCTGTTCACGAGAGCTACCGTACCTGTCACTCACGAATCTCCACTTTTCGATGTCCAATGCATCCATTCCGACGTAAAGGAAAATAAAAGTCTCGGCTAGAAACGACAAAGTAGCAAAGGTATGCCTGTATCACCGTAGTACATGCACAGAGAGTAAGTATTGATTTAAACGTCTGAAAACATGACTGACTTCAGGTAAAAGATGGAGAAACTGGAGATTGTATTACTTGGTAGTTACTCTTGAGCTCTCGGTCACGTTATGCCAGGTGTAATGGGACATCACAATACCACAGAAAAATACAGTGAGGATACCACTCAAGGCGAATAGCTGCAATCCAAACAAAATAACATTATTAAACGGATTCTTTCACATGAAACTGAATGTTCCACGCCTAAAAACTGTTTCGAAAAAGTGATAAAGGCTTTCACAGAATCTAACCTCAGCAAGCATGTATGAAAGATATGCCATGAGCATCATGAGGGCAACCTCTCGATCAGTCGAGTGCCTGAGACATCCAATTCAGATCACACCACAGGAAGGCTTATAGAAAACTACATATGAAGCTAAAGTCAATTTCGTACCTTCCAAAATAAAGCTTCTTAATGACATAAGCACTTATCAGACCAGTCTGCAAGATGAATAACAAAAACAATTTGTACTTGAGAATGGTTTTAACAGAAAGGCGTGTAAATAGTAGCCAGAAGAAACTGCAACTGAGAATAAACTGGACTTACTGCTACACCAAGCACGGTGCTCAAGAGAAACAGATACAAGAAGTTTCCAAGAAAATGAAAAGCTGCTTCATGGTTAAGGTGGGTGAGGTCAAAGCTCTGAATTGCATTGAAGAGCACAACTGACGTGGCATCATTCACAACGCCCTCTCCAAATACAAGACTGTAAAGCAAAGGTGTCTCATCTTGATTGAGAACCTATATCACCAAAGAAACAAGAGGTTTAAGTAGTAGTTCGACTCTAGTCCTGTAGATACTCTGTAGGTACTTCTGATACTTAGAGACACGCATTACCTGCAGTGTGCAAACAGAGTCGGTTGCAGCAAATATGGCGCCGATTGCTGAGAAATAAACACAAAACAAATCACGAAAAAAACAACACAAAACAATAGGAACAAAAGGCAAAAAATAGGTGATGCATTACCAAGGATATCGCCCAAGTCAAAGGTCGCAATGTCTAATTTCTTAAAAACTGCATTGCACCTGATACAAACACCACAAGAATACCAATGAATCACATCGCAGTCACTAATCCGAACCAGCTACAAGGAGTGTGAAGTAAGGTACCTAGAGATATAACAGTGCAAGAGATTATAGTTCCAATGGCGCCAAAAGCCATAATAGTCACAAAATTGCGGAAAAACTGCTTCTTTTTAACTTGGAACCTAAAAAAACAACGACAGTAAAACTATTGAGTCAGAAAAATCTGAAAAACAGTATCAACAAACAAACAAAAAAGATGGACCTTACATGCATAACAACAAAGACATAGCAGGACCACTTATATTTACAGGTAGATAAATCAAACTAAAATTGACCCAGAAACATTATACCCTCGTGCTATCAAACAGTCATAATCACAAGTAGTCTCAATGCTGATATATGAAAGCATATTCATAGAATCAGCAATAATGCATATTTTAAAAACAAACGTCTTTTAGTAAGATCTCTGATGATTAAACGAATATTTTATTTACTCTCTTGTGCATTTTTCCCTGTACAACCCAACCAACTACAACAAAAGATCTAGAAATGGAAGCACTAAGACCACAAATAAGCAACTATCGTCAAAGATAAGAAGCAAATGCTCAATCACTTACCCTGCGTTGAATATGATGGGTGGGAGAAGATATATAAAGAAAAGATCTTCACTGAAGACCAAGAGATGTGAGTTTTTCCCTCTACTAATCAACAAAATGACGACTCCAGTGGCAAGCCCCTGCAACCAAATAGCTAAAACTTCAATAAAGATGACATATTGATATGCTTACATTCAAACACCTTTAGCTACCATTCTACCACAAAATGAATAAAACTTACAATCAATAAAGCGGTGATGGACTCATTGATCCACCGATGCTCCTCCAAAAGATGGCCAATGACAATACAAGCACAGAGAAGCGCAACAAAGAGATTCAATGAAACCACAGAGGCGTGATCAGAGGTGGACACGGACAACATTTTAGATGTTAAAGAGCTGAAAACAGACGCCAGCATTGTCATCTTCTTCTTCCACTTTTCGACAACGTTATGTAACTAAAACAGCAAGCTATTCAAAGAGCAAATTAAATATATCTTTTATCTTTCCGGACCCTCCATTCAAACAACTCCTGTATCACACACACCAAACAAAAAATCTCAGAATCATTAAAAAAAATTAAATTAATAAATGGCATCATAAAAAAGTGAAATCCTTTACATGATAACATCATCATCAATGATACACACAATTCTCTTTTGTAACATACATAACAGAGCATGGCTTAATCAAAATTAGGTCAAAGTTAATCAGCACCCCTCACGTTCCGTCGCAATCAACCAACAAACGAATCAAAATTTAACACAGAAATGAGTGAATCTCCTTCATTACTAACCTGAAACGCTAACGGAGAGGATCTTATAGCTTCTGTAAACAAAATTTTCTCCGATTTGAATCAGCGAATACAAAAGCTCCGAGGCAAGGATTGATTTTTCGGAAGCTCCGCTGAATGTAAACTATATCGCCCGAAAAAGAGAAAGCTGAAGAGGGGAATCGATTCTCCGGGGGAAAGAAGAAGAAGAAGAAGAAGAAGAAAGGTAATTTCACAGGCGACCGAGAAAATAAACGGGAAAACAAAAAGCACCGGAAATAGAAAGGTACACGTGTAAGGTCACAGCGAGGAGACGGGGAGATACAAAGAGGATTCGTAACGTAAGGTTGTTTTTTTTTGTGTTCATTATAAGGTAAATCGATTTGGCGCCTTTATAGCGGTTGTTTACATCACTCTAGATGTTTCACTTTACTTACGGTGGACCTTCTCGCAGACAACTAATCTCCTGACAAACAATGACAATTATATATTATAGAAATATCTTCTATTTTCTTAGGCAAAATTTTCAAATAATCATTTTTTAATTTTTATCAAAAAAAATAATATTCAAAAAAATTAATCGACATAAACTTTTTTTATTTTAAATATTTAAATATTTTTTTTATTTTAAACATCACTTCTGAAATCACATCGTATAATTCTAAATTTAAATAACTAAATTCAAATAGTATAAATGTATATTTATATTTTTTTAATAAAAATTATTTTAGCTATTTTTTTAATAAAACACTATTTATATCACAAAAAAAATAAAAAAAATTATCAATAGAATATTTCTCTTTTAGTTATTTATTTTTATTATTAACTCCCAGACTTAGCACTTGGCAGACAAGTTGATAAGTCAAGTCAGAACGATCATCTTGTTGGCGCAAAAAAAAAAGGAGTTGTTTACTTCTGTTTGGTTGCGATCATCGTGCATTTTCAACAATACTGGTGTCGCCTGTTTACATAATGTATTTAATACTAGAAGAATACAGCATGACCGTAACTATACATGTATGAAACACATGACTGGTAAGCAATCATATTCATTTATAACCAGAAGAAATTGATACTATAATAATTGATTATCTGGTGGGGGGGTCCTGCATGCACCTAGAAGATGGTGACAAAGTTCATGGATCTGTGTTCGTTCCACAGAGATCTCATGATTTTTTTACACCTTTACTTTATTTTCCTCCATGCGCTGTCACACTTTTGTATTTAGCGGTTTTAATAAAAAAATTGGCAGATTTTTTTTTTTTCATGTTGGACAACAGTACACTGATATTTTCAGTACTGGTTCACGTGCAGGAGGAGTTTTTAAGACTCGTATCAGGTATCAACCAGTGACATGAAGGTTTATCTGCACATGTATGGTCGGTGCTATATATTCTCCGATTTTAAGATCCGGTTTGATTAAATATGATCAGCAGATCTAAAAGGCTCTCCATGTTAAGTTAATTATTTATTTGTAGAAAGCCGACAAAAGTACTAGCTAAAATAATTTTGTTTCAAACATTGTCCTAAATGAAAAAAAAAAAAACATTTGTTTACGACAACATGGAAGCTTTGGGGAGAGGTTCCCTCTTGTCCATGTATGTAATATATTGTGCACTTATCTATTTCTATCTATGGATTCAACAAGTAATGTGATTAAGGAGGTAAGGACATAAGCATATACCTGGTTCTCTTATATTATTACCTCCCAAGTATCTCTGTTTATGTTATGTACACTCCATTCACTCCTACTGGCTATAATCCTATTGGTTCACCTTCATTTGCTTTAGTTTCTGACGTGCTTGCGGGTAGATGCGATCTTTCTGAAAATAAACAAAAAAGAAGTTATGCTTAAAAAATAGACATCGTTAACTGTGAAGCTAAGATGCCTTACCAGTGACATTGGATTCTTTTGAGCAGTAAGTGCTTTTAACTTGTTACCAGTACCTAACATCAACAAGCTACTCATAAGCTGCTTCTGTTCTTTGGGACTTGGAGTTTTTGCTGCAGCTTCTTCAAAAGCATGCAAGTCACTGGGAGTGAGACAAGGGAGCGAAAGCAAAACCTGACGACCAATGTATAAGCGATCAAAACCAAGACAAATGAAGTAGAAAACAACTCTATTTTCAAAACCAACCTCAACCATGATTGCTTTCCACTAAAACTCACCTGGCGAGGAGCTGGGTCTCTGTCACAGAGATAGAAAAATATTTCATGGCACAGGTTAATTAGATCAGGGCTTTTAATGGCATTGGACTCCATGCCTAAGCCCCGGATGACTGCAGAGAACAAATCTTTTGCAACAAACTCTCGGAGCTCCACGTTATTTGTCAGTATAGCTAGAAGAACAACAACACCACAGAAGCTACAGACTTTGGTGGTCGCTTCTCCATCTGTCCAGGTAAAGACTTCTAAACAGATTTGCAGTGCTGGTAGAGCCACACTTCTGTGTGTCAGGAGGAAACTGCAAACCGATTATAGTTTTTGTTATTATCTATTTTATCCAAACGGTTTATTATCAGAAAGATATTGTGAGTAATAATATACTTACCCCACTATAGAGTTGGATTTGCACGCATTCAAATCTGTCAGAGTAGACATGTTCACACGACCAACATGGCAATATTCCAGAACAGGAACTCCTGTGTTTAAACTCGGAGAAGCCATTGTTAGAAAGAGGGTCGTAATCTCCCAAGTTAAACCTCTTAACAAATTTTCCTCCATGACTTCAACTTTCATGTCTGATCCACTTTGTACGCCAAACGAGTCTGGAACCTTTGCTCGGCCCTCATGCAGAAGACCGGTCCAAGAGGAACTGAGAGCTTGCTGACAGTGAATAAACAAAGGGTGCAGGATCACTCTAAGCCATGACTCCCACATATCCTCCGGACAAGACTTTACCACATGGATTATAAAGGTGTGAATAAACAGCCGTATGTGCCTGAATTCCATCCACTGCAAGTTCTCCATGAGTGCCATCGCAACATAGTTAGCATCTAAGCATGTAAAGAATGTTTTTCCGATGGTTGTTGATAAACCCAACACGTTGTACCTACATGTGTAAACAAATATAAATGAATTTACATAAATGAGAGGAAAAACAAATTCTCTATGCAAGGCTTGCTCAAAGAAGGATTCTACAAACTTACCCACTCTCTCGGATACCTTTCAACCAATTTCGTATATTCTCGGCTTGTCCCTCTTTAGTTCCATCCAACGACCCGTCAGCATAAACAGATACACCTTTTGATGATTTAGTCTTTGCTTCTCCAAGTAGGCTGTTTTGCTCAGCATCACTCATTGTCATTGCTGCCCTCAGTTCTGGGGGTAATGTTTGACATACAGAGGGAGACCAAAGGGAGTGAAGAACACGGAGTAGCTGTAGATATAAAAAGTGAACGCTGTCATGTTCTGGCAGAAAAACAAACCCTAACGTGGTCTATATGCATCTAGTATGGCAACAAGAAGCTTAATTACGAATTAAACCAAACATGTCCACAGTTTCTGGGGCATACTTTTAATAAGGGTGGCAGCATCCAAGAAAGATGATTGTCCATAGGATTTGCAGATGGAGTTGCCACAAAGGTCGTGTTCAAATTGCTTTTTCTGTAGCCACTTCTCTTGAGTGCCTTCTCAAAGAATGTAACAGTGTGGAATATAGACCACATGAAGGATGTGTTGGAGCATAAACGAACAAGACCCGTCGGGTCTGATAAATAACTGTTCTGCCACTCTGGTTGGATCCATTGTTGACTCAATGGTTACAGCAACCAAGAAAAAATTTCTTGCTGCTGCTGAGTTCTGCACCAAGTTTAGATTATTTCTAAGAATCTGAAGCTGGATAAATGCAACAAATTGAAATACATTGCGTGAACCAAACATTACCCTGCCGAGGAAGCCATAACAAGAAATGCTTCACCCAGAATGTTATGCTCCCCACGAAGTAAAGTTCCTTCTTTTGCCATATAACCCATTGTATCAGCAATACCCTGTGCAAAATTAAGAATGTAAAGATGACGGTTGACATGAATTTTTGGTGCCTAAAATTACCAAATGCAAAAGAAGATTCTGCCACCAAAATCAAGATAAAGGTATCTTCCAGTGAGAAGGGAAATTTAATGCCAAAAATCATTATAACCGAGCTTCACAAGAGTATATCAGTAGGTTCTAGCTAACCAAAAACGTTCCAAAAATAAGGAAAAGAATCCAATGAAATGATGATTCAGACCAATCAACAGTTGGTGCCATGTTGCTTTAGTTTTAACAAGATACATTAGCTAGACACCTCTAACTAAAATTCTAGAACCAAATCAGAGACTTTTGTCTTCGTGTGTTTTCCAGTATCCATATATGATATTTATCGTACTGCACGAGCTTATCACATCACAAATTCTGAAAAGAATTTTTCAGGGTTTACTTATCTTAGTTAAAGAAAATTAGTGTCACATGAAAGCTACCTTCATGTGAGGGAGCACACCTTTTTCTGCATCTTTGGCAATTGTTATGAAAGATGTACAAATCTGCAATCTTACAGCTCGAGATGTACTAGTAGCTGGATCCTGCCAAAGAAACAAGTTATTAAGTAACTCATCCACACCTTGACTTGTGCACTGTCAAAATGTTGTAAATATCTTATATGTATGGATGAGCGCATGTATACTGTCTTATATGTATGCATGAGCGCCTGTATATAAAATAAATAAACTAATAATAAAAAATAAACCTTCACAACGTGTGGAAGAGATGTGAGAAGCTCAAATAATTTACTGATGACATTCCCAACTGCATCTGGAAAATACTTGAGAAAGGGACCCATTGCATCCAGATAATGCACATGCACTTTTATAAGCTCTGGTTCATTCCACTTCAAAGAGAGAAGCTGTTGAAGCAAACCTGGGCCATCAACAAAACAGAAATAGTTATGGACAAGCCTAGACATAGTAAAAAAAACTAGTGGACATGATATATGCATCTATATACCCTTAAATATTCCACATAATGCATCATGAATTTCAGAACTTCCGCCAGCTAAATCATTTGATCCATCAAAAATCGTTGCCACAATACATACATGTGCTAATTGCTGGCTTTCCATCACTGCTACATCCTGGAGATGATTTTGTATTCATGAGCTCAACAAAGCCTCGATGTAGCAGATATATGTCAAAGGAACTCAACAGAAGAAAATAAGTGTTAGTGACAAAACCTGAAGAGGTGCTGGAGAAGCCAATAGATGCTTAATGAGTGTAATAACCCTTTCGGATAATTTGGTACTGGAAATGAGAGGCCTATGAGAAGCAGTATGCTTGATCAATTCTAACTGCAGGAAAAAAAGAAGTGTTGCGTTAATATTTGTCTGGAAAATATGCCCCAATGCATTTGATTAAGGAACGTACAAGCTTGGATCGGTACTGGGAAAAGTTTCCCTTTCCTTCATATTCATCACTCCAGAGTTCTAGAGGCCCAAGGGAAATAGCAATTCCAGAAGGTACATTTTCTTTCTTAAGCATCCGCTGGAAGCATACATCCAGTAGAGTGCCAGAGATATCATCATTAATAAGACTTAAAGTCTTTTTCTTCTCACTGTCAACCTGGCTTGAACTATCCATACCACCAGCTGATGATACCTCACCACTTGGGTTAGCGGCAACCTTAGGCTTCGGAAGTAAATCCCGCATCAATGACTAAAACCCAAAAGGCATAGAAGCTGAAGTTAGCAACAAATAATTTGTTGTCTTTGAAATTTCCCAATGATGAAGGTTGGATTAGAGAAGATCACATACCAGCCAGAAATGAAGTGCCTCGAAGTGAAGGCCTAACTTGACGTGTTGGAAAAAACCAAGCATCTGTACAAAAATTAAAACGAATAAGGCAACATATTCACAACATTATTTCTGGAAAAACAAATATCTGAACCAAATTATTAATGCTACCATGAATAGAACGACTGTGAATCCGATCGAAATATATCAACAAGCATACATTATTTAGCAGACTCTTCGCAGAAAACATCATCAGGTAACAAAAAATACAATTCAGCAATACGAGATCGTACCTGCTGAAGATAATCGGCCATAACACCCCCATCAGAAGAGATACACTGCAAGCTCGTTGAGCCCAAAGAGGCCATACTCTCACACAGGCATTCAGCAAAATCATAATCGTTTTCATCAATAAAACTAGAACTTGAGGAGAATCTAATTAACAACTCTCTGGAGACTTTTGTCAGGGTCTGAAACAAACTTCTAATTGCAGAATCAAACTCTGCAGTAGAAGAGTCACTGGGTCTTTTTCTGACAAGAAAAGCTAAAAAGTTTACAAAGATGTCTAGGTGTGCCCTCATTACGTAAGTACATTAATTCAAACATATAGTGGCTTACCTTAAGCAGACGAGTTTGAAAACCTCACAAGCATGCAGACGGAAGTCAGGAGATGAAAGTAAGAAGCTGCACCTATTATGAATTTGCAAGCACGTCACAAGTAAGAAACAAATCACGGCTAATATCAATATAGCAAGCTCTTGCAAAGGTATTAATCAAACCGTACCCACTCAGAATTCCAAATCTGGCAAGATCTGGAACAGGAGCCCACTTAGCATATGCGATGATGGCATTTAAACAAGCTATAACCACATCCGCATGCTGTTTTGCCAATTCAGTGTGCTGCTTACCAGCTTCATTCATTGCAGCTCCAAAGTGTCTCTCAAGAAGCTGCATTTTACTTTATTCATAAAACTAGCACAGCAGCAAACAACTTTACTGAGAGGAAAAATATGTGGCATACATTATACAATAAAGGCAGAATCTCAGGCAAAGATCGAGTAAGTCCCCGCACCAATAACCGACGCCTACCACCTGAAGAGAAGTCCAATAGAGAAGTTAGAAAGGAGGCCAGAGTTCAGATAATTAAAAGATTTAGAACCCAAGAGGTACTTTCTCCAAATAGTCTAAGATACACCATAAAGCCGAAAGCAAAGTTCACCAGATCGAACTGCCACTTTTGAATTAAGTGTAACTGAACTGAGCTTAACGTGAGCATAAAGAATTACAAAACTAACAAATGTGAGGATGCGTGTCTTTCCTTACATGATTAAGTTAGCTTAATTCAAATTTCAAGACTAGAAAATACTTCACTCTGGCAACAGATTAACATGAGAAACTTTTATTTATGTATAATTCTCTTACATACCTTCCAAGTCCTCATTGTGAACTATAATATCTTCAGGAAGCCATCTCAACGTCATCAAGGCCAATTCGGCCTATTGTGTAAGATAAAAAAAAGGAATAGTTTATTGCCTGCCTCAATAAAATGAATCATCAAATTAAATAAATGAATGAGCACTCTACTTGTAAGGGACCCTGTGCAGACAAGGAAGCTAGAAATGTAAATATCTCTTGCCAAAGATTAGGTCCATATCTTCTAACTATCTGCAACAAGATAAAGATATTAATCTGAGAAAAGTGAGTGGAAGCAAATATCATGATAACAGCAAGTGAAAACTCAAACCAATTTTAGTTCCTACCTCAGCTACAAGTGAAGCTGACTGACTCTTAAGAGGCCAACTCTCGCACGCATTAGCAACCTCTGACATTAGTTCAATAGAAACCTTAACAAGATCCCTACGCTCTTGAGGACTTAATTCGTCCCACCGTAGTCTAACCAAGTGCTGCAAAAGAGAGATAGCTTCATCATAAAGTTTCTTTGATATTCCTAAGAAAAGCTAATTCAAGAGCACACAACATACTGCACTGAGATATTGCAGAGCATCGATATTTTAACAAATTAGAAAAAGGGACATGTTTATATATATGCGGCATTGGCATCGAGGTCGCGAGATTAAGTAAGCATTTGGAACTATTTGACTTGCCGTTCAAACAATCTCAACAAATGTCTCCAGTGTTTCTCATTCTACAATATGAAATTTTGTATCAGTCCTCCCTAACTATTTGGAACTATGAGAACAGGAAATGTAGCCTAACTCTTGATGGTTAAATCAACATGTGTTTTATATCCAGTCCTTTAGCTTAAGGATCTTTTGTAGTCCAGATTCTAACAGCAGCAGCAGTAAACGGGAAAATACAGGAACAATTACAAACTATCTTTGCACAAACCTGTAGCATCTTATAAGCATGCAAACGAATTTCTAAAGACCCTTCTTTCTTCACAAGAAGCAAGGAAGTATTTGCCAAAACCCTGACATCTCCCGATTTTATCTGCAATATGTTTTCAGAGAAAAGAAGAAAGACCATAGGTTACTCAATCAGAGCAAAAATCTAAAGAGTGTTCATAAACAGAACAGTATTCAAGAAAAAATACTCTAAAAACAAATCACAACGCCATCATAACATGATGATCACAAGAGTTAACATTGACAACACATTTATAATTCCTTACTAAATGTCATTTCATGAGTCTAAATTCGAACCCTAAAAGCCACCAGCTAACATCATATACACACAACACATGTAATATCAACATCATCAAGCAAAAGTATCACACAACGAAGTGAGAAACTCAAAAGGGATATTACAGATTCCAGAAACTCGACCGCAGATTTGCGAGTATCGGGAGTGGAGCTGTAATCAAGGACGGCGAGAATCGCTCGAGCCACATTACTCGCGGTGGAGCTGCTAACGTCCATTACTTCCGGCGAAAACGGTTTTCACTAAGCAAAATCTCCTCGTCTGTAATCGAAACGTGAAGCTAGGTTCTCACAGTTTCTTCGTCAGTCCTGCAGAATCAGCAAACTGCGACAGAGCTCACGTCTGGGTTTAGATTTTGGCTCTTCTTAAATACATAATATTTTTCTATTAATATTAATTTTGGAAACATTCTACATAAGACTTTATACTATATACTTTATAATATCAGCTTCGTTGGTTGTGACTATAGTATATAGAAAACTTAAAACGTGTGCTTTGTGTTGTCAAATTTATCCCAAATTTTCCCCAGATTGACTTTATGAAATTGTTCATAAATCTTTATTTTTAACTATTAATGTAATATTATCATTTTAATTTAGTGCATTTTGATCATTTTATTGTACAATAACTGAAAATATAAATCAATAAATTTTGTAAATAACAACTTTCTCCTAATTAAAACACTGTACTTTTAAGCCACAGAAGTTAAGGTATCTCCAATGGTTGTAATCAAATTTTCTCTCATTTTTTTCTTCAAATTAGAATATTTTAAAGATATTTTATTATATTAATATTTATTATTAGTTCCAATAATGCTATGTATTTTAAAAACTTTAAAAAAAATCCCAATCATAACTTTTATTTTAACTAAAACTTTATTTTATACAGAAAATTTAGTTTCTAAAAAAAACAGATAAAGATTTATATGAACTTATATTAATGAAAGTGTTATTAATTATAATAAAGTATAAAATGTAAATATTTAATATATATAAAATAAAACTATATACAAAATTTAAGGATCAATTTGTAAATAAAAAGTTCACTTGTAAAAATGACATCATTAAAGGGTCACTATTCATATTTTCATTTTTGTCCCCTCAATATTATTGGAGAAGATTTCCTTCATTCTTTCTTTTTTTTTTTCAAAATGATATACCATTAGAAATGATCGTAAATCTTTGACTAATCTGAAGTTTGCTAACTGCAAGAAAAGAGCAAATACATTCAAACATATGAAGATTTCTTTCATCTTCAATCAAGGACTTGGAGTTTTCAATCTTTTTATCCCCTATATATTAATCCTGGAGCATTACAACTTATAAGTGTAGCCACGTGTCATCATCAGAATGATTTTCAGAATCCTTAGAAAAAAGTTGATCTATCTAAATATAGATTATACTTTTATTAAAATAACATTCATATTGATTAGTAGTGCATAAAAGGATATTTTACATTCTTTCCTTAAATAAAAGCTACGGAATTACCTAATATGATTAACATATATTTGATAATTAATGTTTTGAATAATAAAGATTTGATAATATATTTTGTATCCTTCATCATTTTTGTTTAATTTTTGTTATTAAAAATATTAAATAATCATATTAACCATGTAATAAAAAATCTAGATTTTTTTCTTATATATTATATTTTGATTTTTTTCAAAACGAATATAAATTACTAAAACAGTTAAAATTCTTACAATGAAAATTTTCTTGGAACAATGTTTTTATTTTTGAAGGTTATAACATTTAAGTGTGACCACGTGTTATTATATATTTTAAGAATGATTTTTAGATTTCTTAAAAAGTAAATTTATCTATCTAAATATAAATTATATTTTTATTAAAACTATCAAATTAATTAGTAATGCATAAAAAATATTCTTCATTATTTTCTTAAATAAAAACTACGAAATTATCTAATATAATAACATATATATGAAATTAATTATTTTAATAATAAATATTTGATAATAGTTTTTGTATCCTCCATCATTTTTAATTTATATTATTACAAAAATAAAACAATCACATTAATTATAGAATACAAAAATCTAGATTTTTTTTCTTATATGTTATATTTTGAATTTTTGAAAACGATCATAAATTAATAAAACTATTAAAAGTCTTACAATGAAAATTTGTGAACAATGGCTTTACCTTTTTGTTAAAAAAATACAAATGATCAAAAAATCATACATGCTATATAAATATGAAGTATCATTTAATATATATTCATATTATATATATACTTTAATTTTTTAAAAATTAAAATATATATCAAATAAAATACATACATGTTAATTTTGAAATTTCATTGAAAAGGTATTGCGATCTGGAGATTTTAATTTTGAAATTCACATTAATTATTAAAATGATTATTAATTACTGAAAATATAAAAGTTTTCTGACTGTGTTTAATGTTTAAAATTTTCGTTACAACAAATATACAAATTTTGATAAAATCATATAAATAAGAATTAAGAAGTTTCAATTAAATATTTATATTAAAAGATATTATATATCTATGTCAACATCATTTAAATTTAATTATGTATCATATAATATAAATAAATGATTTCTTTGATTTACGTGCTTACTGCAGTTTAGTTATATACATAATATTTATTTGCTTATCATTTATTTAATATATTTATTATTTCATAATACATAATGAAAAAATATAAATAATAATGTGTAAAAATGATTTATATAAATAATGTTCCTCCCACATAATGTGCGGATCTTTGTTGATGTATTACAGTCGAAATCTTTTCTCAATCAATCGAAACTCATGCATTTCACTTGCGCGAAATTAAAACAAAGACAAAAAAAGATGTGAGTTAATAGAAACGCTATCGTAAGCACAAATATTTTAGATTAAAGAAGAAATCACCCGTGGAAATTCAAAAACGTTTGAGATCAACCAAAACCCTAATTTCCTTTTCGTCTCCAAGTCAACATTTTCAATGTTTGTCCTTAAATGATATTGAAATATATATATATATATATTTCAATATCATTTAAATTAATATATATATCATATATAAAATACATAAAATATCAATTTCAAAATTTACATTGAGTTGCAAACCTTGGTTAATAAATATTCATATTAGTAAGAATAATATTTTTGTTACAGCAAATATAAAAATGTTAATACAATCATATGAGTAACAAGTTTCAATAAATAAATATTCATATTAAAATATATTATATATATATGTCAATATCATTTAATTTTACTTATGTACTATATACAATAAATAAATAATTTATTTTGATTTTTATCAACAAAAAGTATTGTAAATAAAAAGAGAGACTATTTTTATTTATGTTCTTACTCGAATTTAATTATATATGTAATAGTTACTCGCTCTTCAATTATTCGTTATATTTTAAAATTGTATAATATGTAAATTAACACAAATAAATAATAATATTTATAAATATTTTGTATACATAATTAATATATATTCCGCGCAAGTACGGATCTCAAATGTTATTTAATCATATCATTTCAAAAATACAATTCTTTGGATCGAAGTGAGATAGTGAATTATAACATTGAGATAATATCATTGAAGTTCGATGTAAATTTAATAGGTTAAAAAAAATATCAACAAACATGACCCTATAATCAACCTTATATTGACGGTCCATGATTATACGTTTAAAGACTTATGATATGGTTGGACGATCGAAGTTAATATTCAATGATTATTAACATATAAATTTCATCCCGCGCATGCGCGCGGGTAATCACCTAGTATACATTTAAAAACAAATAAAAACCAAAAAAAACACTTTACATAGAATATCATAGAATGTAATTCAATTTCCTCATTTCAACGTTTTTTTGTCAAATCTCTTGTACAATAATACACAAATCAAACAAATAAGAAACATATAACCCTCCAAAAAAGCAAAAATATCTTTTTTTTTTCTCAAAGTATCTATCAAAAAGGAAACTTTTGAAACTTGGAGGTGAATAATCTCATCAATCAATCAAACAACGATTCTTTTGCCTTTAAGCTTAGCAGCCTTTCTCCTCTCCTTGTTAATATCTTTCCTCCTCATTGTTGTTGACTCAGGCGCTTCAGTGGGAGCCAAAGGACCTGACCAAGTCTGAAACGAATCTTTGGAGTAAGCTGCAGTGAAAGAGTTTGAGGTAAAAGGTATCTCTGATGGATCAAGTCTCCGTGAAGATCCCACTTGAAAACCAAGTGACCCGTCTTGATGTGGTGGTGGAAACTTCTCACTCTTGCTCTTTGCATTTGCGTGTGTGATCAAACGCATCCTCTGTTACAGAAAAGCAAAACCGGAACAGGTTCAGACATGAACTGAGAAGTTAGATAAGAATGTTGCAGGAAAGACTTACATCAATGTTAGATTGATTCTCGGCATTGGCTTCAGGAGCAGGCATTGCTCTTGGTGCTCGTTCTCGTGGTCTGATTCTTCTTCCGCTCTCTCCTTGAACCTTACGTACTTCCCTTTGTCTGCATACATGATGAATACATGGTTTGGTAACGACTTGAGCAATGAACAAGACTACAAGCTATAAAAGGAAACTTTACCTCCTATACTCTTCATCTCGTTTCTTGGCATCAATCTCTTTAGTTGGAGGATATTTGGGGAGCTCAGAAGGCTCACATGCAAGCGGCTCCATCATGAAGAACTGCACAGCCAGAAAACATAAGCCATTGAAGTCTGTTTCAATACTACTTTCAAAGAACATGATCAACTTAGTAAGACTGAAACAGTGTTCTGTTTCAAAGTCTCAAACTTTTCATTGTGAGACACTTACATCACTCATCAACGCATCTGTAGCTGTCAGGCGCTCAAGTGGATCAAGAGCTAGAAGCCTATCGACTAGTGAAAGCGACTCAGTAGTGAAAGCTTTGTAAACCTCTCTTACTTTTCTTTTAAACTGGGGTTTACTCATGTGATTAGCATTCTTAAGATTAGAAGGAAGCCGAATCTTTCTCCAATACTCTTCAGAAGGTGATCCACATAACTTATATATCCTATGCAACTGATCAACCTGCGTCATGTTTTCACATTGCATATGAACAAACCAAACAATCTTCAAACCTGAAAACATAAAGGCCTATCAGTACTTGAGAACTAACCTCGTTACGGCCTGGCATGATCGGTCTACCAGATAACAACTCGGCTAAAATGCAACCAGCACTCCATAAGTCAATGCCCACACCATACTCAACAGCACCGTGAAGAAGCTCAGGTGCTCTGTACCATAAAGTAACAACTCTGGTAGTCATTGCTTGCCTTTTACTCGCATCAAAGAACGTTGCAAGACCAAAATCTCCTATTCTGAGAACTCCATCATCGTCTATTAGAAGGTTTGATCCTTTGATATCACGGTGAAGGACTCCTCGGCTATGACAATGCTCAAGCCCCGAGAGTATTTGCTTCATGTAGCATTTAACCTGAAACATACACATTATCAAACACGCTACCTACTGAGTTGTGATTCTTTTGTTGTTGACTAATGCCTCCTGACCTGTTGTTCGGTGAATATTATGTCCGGGCTTGCAGCAAGACCAGCTAGATCATGATGCATATAACGGAACACCAAGTATAAACTAGTTGACATCCTCGATGTAACCAAACCTTCTAGTTTAATGACATTGGGATGATTCAATCTCCTCAGAATCAGAATCTCTCTAGCCATAAATTTCAAGTTCTCCCGTTCCATAGTGTCGCACCGCACTTTCTTTAATGCCACAATGGCTCCTGTCAACGAATCTTTCGCTTTGTACACATTACTATACGTTCCTGATCCAATCTACAGACACAAAGCAACAATACTTTCATAACCTACAATCATTGCAAAGAACAAAAACACATAAGAAACAGGTTTTGTCTCTTACCTTCTCAATCTTCTCAAAGGAATCAGCTTTTCGTGGAAGCCATCCGCTTAGAGCTTCCCCGCAGACTTCAGTCAACCACGGTGGCCATCCAGCTGCAACTTGCTCACCTAGCAAGTTCTTTGGTGGGTTGCTCAGTCTCGGGTCAGGCTTATTAGACCTTTTTCTCTCACCTTTCGGTTTCTTCTCTTTAGGATCTGTCACAACAACTCCATTCTCTTCCTTGTGCTCCACAACAGCTTCATCATTCCTAACCTCCTCACCAGTATAATCAGCAACAACAACACTAGTGCTCTCTGTAGTTTCCGTTTTAGTCACGGACACATTGTTTACTTCTTTGCGGTTAGACTCGACCCTTGTACTAACTTCCTCTCTAGACTCAGAAACTGATCCTGATAATCCGGGTCGACCCAATACACATCCCATCTCATCTAACTAACCTTCATCTGCTCAACATAGTTCTAAAAGAGACCTCTTTGGCCCAAATCAAATCTCTTTTGAATCAACTTCAACTGCAACACATACATAGTTGATAAAGTCAAATCCTTTTAACTAAATAAGGAAAGAAAGAAACTGAATGATTACAATTCCAAATCCAGAGAAACAGATTTGACTTAAAAATAACTTAGGAAAATTCTTAGAAGACAAATGGTTTTGGAGAAAGTTACTTACTTTATGATCGAAGAGGGGAGAAATTGGCGACCCAGATGGTCAAATCTGAGACTTGATCAGACAAGAACAGCTGCAGAGATTCAAAACCTAGTTTATAAGACAGGATGATGCCATGAGACAAGTCAAAGATCTGAAACTTGTTTAGAGATACAAAGCTGACTCAAAACTCAAGAGAAAGAGAGCCAAACAGAAGAAAAAAAAAAGGAAAATGAGAGTCCACAAGTTTTAAAAATCAAACCTTTAAAGCACAAAGGAAAAATCAATTAGGGCTTTACTAAAAGGAAAGGTGAGATACATACACAATTACATTACATAGAGTGGATGACCAATTAATAAGAAGGAAAGAGACCAACTTTGAGTAAAATTATCTCAAGGGAGAAGTGGTTTGGTATAACTGCTTCTTTTTATTTTGCTCTTCTTTGAGTTTGAATCAGACAAGAAAAACGAATAAATAGAAACAAACGAAGATCTGTTTGGATGTTTTTATGATGTTTAATTGTTTTTGGAAGCAACAGGTCAAAAGGCTCAAATTTACTACTCCTCTTCAGCCCCCACCAACCTAAAACCTCAGAGACACCATTTGATATTTTTATTTGTCCTCTCTTTTAATCTTTTGGACCATAAAGTTTGTGTAGAGAATTAAAGTTATTTTCTTTTGAATTTTTTGAGATTTTATTTCTTTTTAAAAAACACACATTGCTGTCTTAAAAGCATTTCTGGTCATTAATTAATATTAACAGTCAATTGTGGATTTTTAAAAAATGTAATGGTGCTACAGAAGTGGATTGTTTTGTTTTAATGATAATGATCAATATATGAAAAAACAGATAGTTGATATATAATATATTAAGTCAAACAACATTACTTAAACATAAGAAAATAATATTTGGTTATGCATCCACCTAATGTTGGAATATGTCACTAAAGTAATACGATGACTTTTTAAAATTATTAAAATATGAATTGGAATAAGGAAAAATCATTATGATATGTAATGAGAGTTTCTTTCCATCTCTCCAATCAAAGAAGCTCCTTAATCAAGACTAAATTGTAAACTAAACAAGGAACAAAAGCTAAGGAACTAGTGATTACTCCTGTCCCTTAGAATAAACTATTTTTTCCTCTTTCTCTTCTCTTATGTAATTTATTAAATAAGAGCTACATATATTTCAGAGGTAGTTGTTTTATAAGATATATCAAAATTATGCCAGACAATAACCAAAACAAATATATGCAACCACGCCTAGTCAATAAAGAAAAATGCAAAGTTTTTTTTTGTAAAGATACGAATCCCTATTAACAAATAAAAAAATATTTTATTCGCTGGACGTATAGACACGTTTTATAGCATATATTTGATTTTTTTGTCAACAGCATATATTTAATTTTTTTGTCAACAGCATATATTTGATTGTATCAGATTTTCTTTTATAGACAGAGTATTTAAAACTCAAATTTAATTTAATTTAATTTATTTAGCTAGAATTTTAGTCCTATTATTTAGCTAGGCCCAATAAAATTAATTAGCTTGGCCCAATGCAATTAATTATCTAGGTCCAATGTAGTTAATGAGCTAGGCCCAATGTAATTAATTAACGTGGCCCATTTTAGTCTTCTCTTTTATAGTTTCATTACTGCGATTGCCTCTGTGTGTTTCACAGATCTTTTCTCTGGAGAAGAAAAATTTAGAGCTCGGAGCTTACAGGTAATGTTGCATCTTCTCACTCGCTGATTTGACCTAATTTTCTCGGTAGAGAGCTATTCGGTTTCTTAGTTTCATTTGGATTCGATAGGTTTACCTGTGATTTCGCTAGAATTTCAGCTGATTCTTGTCGATTTAGGGTTTACTATAAGTTTTTGTGATGTGTGTGTTTGAGGAAGATGCGTTACTGTATGAACACGGATGATTTGTATTGTATTAGATGTTTTAAGAGGATAACCTAAATATATGCAGGAAGTACTATCAATGGGTGGTGAAGAGGATTCGATAGAGCAGAAGTCTGCTGCTCGTAAAGAGGCGCTTAGAGCTTTAAGGGCAGCTCAGGAACTGTCAGAGAGCAAGGAAGAGGGAGATGGTGATGCTGCTGTTGAAGAAGAGTGAGTATGCTTTGTTCTTTGCTTAGTTTATGAATCTAGAGCTCTATCTACAGTCATGATTAAAGCAAAGTTGTCAAGATATTTAGGGAAGGAACGTTTTGAGCTAAATCAAAGAAGGAGCTTCCATAGTGCTTTGGTTTTGTCTCTCTGTTATACTATCTATCACTATTTAATACGATGCCCGTTACCAAAACAGTGGTTTCGTTTTTTGACTTGCATTCTTGTGTATACTTTAGCTACGTGATTGGTTTCATTTGCTTGATTGTTCTTGGTAAATTGTGCTTTTGTCATGTGCTTACTGCTTATGTATACTCTTGGATTTGACAGTGGTCCAGCCATGAAGTTTAGAAATTATGTTCCGCAAGCTAAGGAGCTTCAGGATGGTAAAGTTGCACCACCTGAGCTACCCAAATTCGAAGATCCAATCGCTGCACTTCCACCTGCAGTGGAGAAGAAAGAGGTGTGTCGATTGCCTTTCTCTTTTTATCTTTAAATGGAACACCAAAATCCTCTGTTATTTGCATATCGTTGCTTGTTTATATTTGTGACGTTTAGCTTACAACGGAATTTATCAATATTAGGACCCATTTGTCAACATTGCTCCAAAGAAACCCAACTGGGACCTCCGAAGAGATGTCCAGAAGAAGCTTGACAAGCTCGAAAGGCGGACCCAAAAGGCAATGTATAAACTGATGGGTAAGTGGCAACTTTCATCTACATGCTTAATCTCATTTAGGTTCATGAGTATTAAGTATATGTAAATATGGCTCATGTAGTCCATGACTGAGTAGTAGTACTAGGAACATTCAGTTCTTTGACATTGTAATCTGTTGAAGGCGATCAGTACCAAATTATTCAAGTGCAAAATAGAGCGATCTTGTTAGTGGTGTAGAATTTATTTGTATTGGACTCCATTAGAATTGTACTAACTGTTATTATGGGACTAATATTCATCCTCTTATCGCAGAGGAGCATGAGAAAGAACGTGAGACGGCCGAAGCTGATGAAAACACAGTAGAAAGCTAAGGACGTGATGACATGAAAGAAGCTTCAGAATATTCTATTCACCTTTTGTATTTGTATGGTTGGTTTTGTTTTAAGATTCGGCCTGACATGGTTTTGACTGAACTTCAGATTAATTCACTTTGGTCCAGTATTCCTCTTGTTTCAGGCTACCTCGGTTTAGTTTATGAAATATACGTGTTTGGTTTTAGTTTTACTTTAGATACAGATCATTGGTTATTTTATCGTTTCATGGAACAAATTAAAACAGCGATAGTAAGTTATTTTTGTTCTTTCCCAAACCTTAAAGCTAATGTACAAAAGATTAATAAAGTTTTCGACACCATCTCATCTAAAGATCTTGGACCTTTTATCAATATATCTGCATTCAAGCTCCCACTTCCCACTCCAAAGAGAAGAATTATTCTCCAGCATGAAGCTGACTAAACTAAACCAAGATGTATATGCTTTCGGAATGAACAAACATTGAAAAGCTATAGACTTCCATGTGTTTAAATGAACCTGCAGATTCCACTCTGGGGACACTCAGAGACTTGCCCGGTGACAAATCTGTAAGGCAATAACGGATATGTGATATTCATTCTCAACCATAAAGTATGTTCCTATTATTGTTTTAAATGTAAAAAAAGAAGAACAATCTACAAAGGCTTCGGTTTCAGGATACATGAAAAAAATCTACCAAGGATTCTCTCTATTCTTTCTGATGAAAATACCTAAAATGAAATCATTTCTCAGATTCAAAAAACCATCACGTAGATGGAGTCTGGGAGTGTTGTTCCACAAATTTAATCTCGACCAACACATCAACATAATGCATTTTCATGAGTTTTTCACCTTCTTTGAGTAATATACCTCAAAAGTTATCTAGCTATAGCCACCCTATAGTTGAGGATTAGATCCTCAGGTTTCTTCCATATATATGTCCGCACAGTTGCTAAACTCATCTCGGGAGGTAAGACCTGATATAATCACAGACAACAATCTTGTTCAGCCACAAACTTCAAACGATAAATTATACCAGTGAACCAATTTTTGATTCTTTGATGTGTTGGAACATAAATTGTTGTTGGGTTCCTTGAAGCTGACTTACCTGGTTGTTGCATAAGATCTCAATGGAAGGTCTGAGTTTCTGCCAAGGCTTTGATCCAGACGGTAGCAGTCCATTTCCTGCAAACAGAGGCTGTGGTCCTCCTGAAACACTTGCTCCATCAATAGCTAAACTATCCAACGGACTGTCAAGGACCATCTTTTCCACAACGTAATTAGTAACCTACATAGATATGTTGCAAAAAAGAAGCCATTGAATAACAGAAAATGCAAGCATAAGTGTAGGTTTAGTTTACGGATAACTGCACCTTGTGAACTCTTAAGATCCGAGGTGCGCTAAGTTTCCCTAGAGTGACCACCTGCACATTTGAGCCTTCACATGGATGTAGGAAGAAGCTTAATCTGAAAATTTAAACACATTTCAAAGTAAGATACTAAAGCAAATGTAAAAAATTAGTGAGTAAATTGCTAAAAGTCCAAACTATTTTTCTTATTAGAGAACAAGGTGGTGTCATGTACTTTGTATTTTCTCTAGGTGGGAGGCGATTGTTCAAGACGGCATCCAGGCACCACAACGGGAAGTCCTTCTCATCTTCAGTTCCGGTAAACTCAGTTATCTTCTTCCTCCACGGACCTCCTTGAGAACCCTCAGTAATGATGGACGGAGGGGAGACAGAAGGAAACTCAAACGGAGGATACACCGGATCATTTGCAGCACTGCTGTCTTCACTTTTGGACGCAGTCGGATTCTTTTTGGTATCTTTTACGGATAGAATATCTCCAGAGGCAGAAACTTGCGGTTTTGGTTTGTGCTTCTTCTTTGCCAGCCAATGACCCATCAGGCCTTTCAGTGTTTCACGGGCTAGATTAATCTACGAATTACACAATCCAATGACAAAATATCGGTTTAGTTTGACTAGCCTAGAGATTATAGGAGTCTAAGTTGTTCAATTATAATAAACAGATTCAGCTGTACTTGCATGCAAAGATCCATTAACTATTTGTAACAGTAAGATAAAAGCTCCCGGTTAACTTCAACATAAGTAAAGATCTTTATAGCCATTTAATCTTACCTTATCATCTTCAGGTCGCCCCGAAACTTTGAGGTCTGCTGAATACATCTCAGCAGAGAAGCATTGTGGAGTCTCCAGGTGTACGGATAAGCATCCAAGTCGTGTGTCCACAGTAAACCATGATGGAATGCTTACCTGAAAACGCAGAGATGAACAATATATCATAAAGGTAAACAAATTTGCTAGTCTTGCTAAAAAAAAAAACAATCACAATCTTGGCCAAAAAAAAGAGACCTACCATTTCAAACAGTTCTTCTTTCTTCTCTTCAAATGATATCTGCAAACATTAAACAGATAATATCAGGATTATAGCCGCATGTACATACAAAAATATCAGAAACTCAAAAAATCCTAAGCTCCAAAGAGACCTTCCCGTAGTCCTCTACCACAACACCCTTAGTTATATCCCATAGTTTCACTGAGTCGGCTGCATCCTGCAAAAGAAAACACCATAAGTCTATCAATGGTGTTCTTACCAGAGCATTCAAGAGAAGTTTATTTTACCTTGGTTAAAACCTGCCTTTTATTATTCAGAATCTCATGCTGCACAATCGGGTGGCTTCCTGGAATAGTTATTGACGGCTCCTTGTAGGCAGGGGGCTGCAGAAAAGCCAAAAATCAGACACACTGACTCAACTAGATTAAAGAGAATCATTTAAAGGACGAAATTATTTTTCTTACTGGATTTAGTCCTTCCAAGGACACTCTCGCCCTATTAAAAGACAAATTCCCAGCCAAGAAAGAGCCACCTCGTTGAAAGACCTTTTGAGGACTCTGTACTTCAGCAGGCCATCTCTCTACAGAGGACTGTGTTGTTGCAACCCATATACTATCATCTTGCAAAGCTAATTGCTGAATCGGATGTTCCTTAGTGCACAGCAAAACGCTCTCTCTTGTTGCCAAGTCTGTCAAGTATAACTGACGGAAACGAGACCACATCAATGGAATAGAAAAGATAAGTTACACTATAGAGAGAAGAGGCAAGTTTGCAGTCAACTCACAGATTGGTCTCTTCCACCGCTATAAGCATGAGTGAATGATGGAGTGCATGCAAGGGCCCAAACAGAATCTGTATGCACCGCATAGGTATGAAGACATCGCTGCTGACCTAGATCCCAAAGTCTAAAATGAAATATAGAACCAGTTAGAATAACTGAAATGATACTACAGCTGTAGCTACATGCTCATAGTTATGAAGTAATAAGAAAAGATAGACCTTATCATAGAATCAGAGGACCCAGACAAGCAAAACCTGCAGTCTCAAGGTGAGAAACACGAGGAGAATAAATCAGAAAGAGAAGAGAATAGGCCCGAAAAGGACCCATGAAACCATTGCGGAGTCAACAACTAAAACAAAACAGGAAAACGTACTTGCCAGTTGAGTCCAGAAGCAGCACTCTGACATTATCTGTATGCCCCCTCAGCTTCATACTTTTGGAACCAGTTCTAGGGTCCCAGACACGTAAAACCTGCAATAAACAAAACCCCAAATATGGAATGTGTCTTGTTCTCCAGTATAATCCCAAAAGCTTAAACTGTACAAATACCTTCTCTGTTCCACCAGAGACGAGTGTCGTCCCTGTATCATTCATCGCCAAAGCATAGACGGACTCCTTATGGCCTTTGGCAATTGTTGGTGTGTAACCACGGGATGGTGATGACTGCACAGAGATATTGTTGCTTGAACCAACATTTCTTAAACTTGCAACGGGCTGAGAGTTCCCAATACCATTTGCACCATTTGAGGAACTATCTTCCATTGAATCATTAGCTTTCGTCACTGGTGATAGAGCAGCTTCAATATCCCATATAAAAACCTCCCCGCCAAGGCCACCAG
The DNA here is from genome assembly GCA_905132765.1 of Moricandia arvensis. Classification (NCBI taxonomy): domain Eukaryota; kingdom Viridiplantae; phylum Streptophyta; class Magnoliopsida; order Brassicales; family Brassicaceae; genus Moricandia; species Moricandia arvensis. The sequence goes on from CAJHQP010000853.1 coordinate 130,795, forward strand.
ATGCAACAACATTGCTCTAACAGATGCAACATCAAGATAGTATCATAATGTGGTAATGCGAAGCTCAAATATCATATAAAATTCGTACCACCACACCATGCAAACATTTTCAGGTGCAACTATATTAAAAAGCATGGAAGAATGACAAATTACATTTTTTGCCGCAACTGCCAAACAAGTAACATAGTCAGAGTGCTGACGGAGAGTCCTCGTACAAACTCCATCTGATAAGCTGTCCCAAGTCTAGAGTGTGACAAATTAATTAAGCCGCATTTAGAGCATGGAGCCAAAAAGAAGGATATATACTTCTAGCAACTGTGAGAAATTGACAAACCTTGACCGTAGTGTCTGAAGAACAAGAAACAAGAGTGCTATCACCAGCCAAAGCAGCGTCATTCACCTGAACAATCAACAAAAAGGGATTTATAATCATCAAAAGCACAAGGTTCACCTAATGAAACACAGGATCCTAATTAGTAATCATTCCTATACAGTTATATTTTGAGTTTTCAGGAAAAAAACTCCATACCCAATCAACATGAGATTCAAACGTAGCAGAGCAAAAGGGCGCATCCTCATCAAAAGCCCACCTCTTGAGTGTACCATCACGACTTCCAGTGAAGAGGTAACTTTGATCAGTGGAAACAGACGACTTCAACACATCCAAGCAATTTATGCCAGCACAGTGCTGCAGAATTACATTTGAGAACATTAGCTTGAATTGAGAAGGAGATAAACTATAACTTAAACTATTGTAAGACTTGTCTAGTTAAAGAAAATAGAAAAAGAGATCAAAGAAAAGGTAAGTATATTAGTGTGAAAAGAAGCAGACATTTGCGTCGTTGGCATCGTTTAAGACATAGGTAAGCTTCTTCTCTTTGCGAGCGCGGACAGAACCGCCATTACTCCCGGAACTTGCAACCCGGTGCATCTCCTGAAAGGATAAATCAGAAAACAAAACCAAAACATAAGTAACTAAACAACATCCTAAGACTACTAGTACAGTGATTAGCCTACGAGAGATCCCCTCCATATAAGTAAAGAGGTACTCCTATATCTACAAACGATACAATAAGCTTCGCAAAATCCCCAATTGGTTCGTCGCAGAGGATAATCAGCTATATTGTATGATCAAAATCGAAATTACGAGAGAAAGGTTACAAAAATCATCACTTTACGACTCATCCATACTATAAAGTTTACACCTTTATCTCGATAACGAAACAATCTGCACACCTTTTTATCTGAACTTCTGATGCAATCAATGAGGAATCACTACGAAGACTCAGCAACCTTAACACACACAGAGAGAGAAGAAGAAAAAAACCCTAGAATCGATCTTTCGCGCGAGATTTGGGAATCAGATTGATCTAATTAGAAACTCGAATAAGATTAAAACATGAGAAACCTTATCAGAGTCAAGAGCAGCTTTTTCTCAAGAGGGCCGTGATGGGAGAATCAGATTAAGAAGAAAGAAAAAAAGATTTTTTTTTTTTTTAATCGGAAAAAAAAAAGAGATAGGAACACATACTTTTTTCAAGGCTTCGACTTGGTAAAATCAGCCCATTGAATTAAGGATAAGATTATATAATCAAAATCTTTTTTTAAATATATCGTTGCTAATTTTCCTATTGGTTGAATGACTTAATTAGTTACTACTACTGGTTTCATATACCGGTAATCACAACACACACCACAGGATAAAATAAAACAACAGGTAATTAATCACAAAATTATGTAAATTCGATGTAATAAATTCATTAATTATTTAATTTATGAGTAAAAGATTCTTACGAATAAAAAAGAGACACTTTACAGTTAACTCAGGATTTCGTCATGACAAGACAGCTTTCAAGTTCAGTAATTACAAACTTAATCAAAGATTAATCCAATTGTGGTATGAATGAGAATCGTTGCGTTTCCTCTGGTGTGTGTGATCACGAGTTCAAAGAAGGATATGAATCCTTTAACATAAATCTCAATAAAACAAAACTCCACCTGGTAAAAGATATTAACATTCAGTAGCCAATGACTTGTCCAAAAGTATCATAGTTCCAATTTTCTGTAACAAGAAGCCACTAGCCTCAGCAAAATAAAACACCAAACTCATCATATCTCATAATCTATATCCGTTGCATTCTGTGAATCAGATTGCTTCACCAACTGTTCTTGTTCATCATACCGATCAAGATTCTCACATGGAGCCGGGAAGATGGTGCCTATCACACGCCCTTGCACATAAGCACATTGGAAGATGTGTTTTTTCTTGTACGTTATCCCCACTGACATGTCCCTGAACGTTACATTCTTAACCGGAATCTCTTTGCTTCCTTGCATACGCACCGGTACACGCACTCCTTGACCGTATATGCCTGTGTAGTTTATGTTTTCAAGAACCGGGAAGGCTTGAGGGTTGAATCCACCGTCTGGATGCTCGTTGTAGTCGGTTTTAACCACAATGCCAACTCTCAGTTCATCTAATGTGACATTCCTGAATGTTATATCACGGACATAGCCCCCTCTTCCTGGTGCGGTTTTTATCCTAACTCCACGCCGTGAGCTCCATATCAGAATGTTTTCGACTGTGATATTCGAGACGCCACCAGACATCTCGCTTCCTATTGATATACCAGCACTGTTTTGAACAAATGCTTTTAGGTACAAGATGATTATTAGATCAAGATTAATGAGGGAAAGCTTATCTGTCTTACCTAACCATGGAGCGGATGATGAGGTTGCGAATGAGTATGTTCTTTGAAGGACGTCCATAGTTAGTTCCATACTGGTCCCAACCGCTCTTTATTGCTATTCCATCATCCCCAACGCTAATGTAAGAGTTCTCAATTAACATGTCCTCGCATGAATCTGATGCACAAGAATAAGAGATATTAGCCACCAGCTAAGCCAACTAGTGTACACAACACGACCAAGCCTATATCCTGATATGATCTGTATCAGTAAAATCATTTGCTAGGTGCTCTATGCTTATCACAACACAGGATACAGTGGAAGGAGCTGTGTCTCTCTTAGGCATATGAAATACACATAACTTAGTTGCAAGTTGAGAACTCAGGACGTTTCTCTTTTTTGTTTCACTGATATTCGAGCTCAGAGACCTAGTTATCACTGCTAATAAATCCCAACTTGCTGGGCCATCTTGAATGTATCATTTCACTAAGTGGAAGATATACTTACCAGGATCAATACCATCAGTGTTTGGGGCTTCGAACACAGGAGCCAGAATGGTCATATTTGTGATTGTGACATTTTTGCAGTCATATGGGTGAAGTGTCCAAAATGGAGAATCACGCAGTGTGATATTGGCGAAAACAATGTCACTTGACCACATTATCTGCACCAGTGGTCCTCTTGTGTGGTTTAGCAGCTTTGAGCGATACTTCTTCCACCAATAAACCCCCTGCCCGTTGATGCTTCCGTTATTTCCTGTTATCCATCATAGATTACAGTTATAAACGCCAATGCTTAGCAGAGATAGATAAGAAGATTAACCATATAAACTGAATCATATGCGTGAACAGAAAGGTTTTTTATAATCCAACAGAGCAACTTAGACGATTATTTTCCCTTAGCCTACAATTAAAGCTTCTTGTCCAGCAAAGAGGAAGACAGAACAAGTTTCAACCATCTTATAGAGATATCACTGGTAGAGTTCATTTTCGCTTGGCAGTGCATCAACTCAATCAAACTAAAGCTTAAAAGTAGTATTGAGATTGATAGTTAGTATTCTACAAACTATCTGGTTGAGCTTAAACAGTAGAGCTGTGGTTTTACTGTTAGATAGCCTAAAAATCATGTTCACAATAGGAAGAGTCATATTTGAAACTCAGCTCTCATGAAACCCACAAGCAAAGTTTACAGACCTGTGACGACAACATCTTTGAGATTCTGTCCATGAATGAAACTTCCATAACGAGGTCCATAATGCTCTCTTCCATAGCCGTATGAAGGTAAAGGAGGAAGCAGAGGCCATAACGTCTCATCCTAAGAATGTTAACAAAAAAAAAACAGATTGTTGATGAAGAAACACAAGTAAATAGAAAACCAGAAGCTTCCTCAAAGTATGCAACTTTGAATCTAAACCTATATGACCAATTCAACATCAACTAAAATAACAAAAACTTTAAGGGACTAACACAAGTATATAGAAACAGAGTGTTGAATCTTGATATAGCACAAGTACATAGAAGACACAAGCCACCTCAAAGTATGCTACTTTGAATCTAAACCTTTATGACCAATTCAACATCAACTGAAAAAACAAAAACTTTAAGGGACTAACACAAGTATATAGAAACAGAGTGTTGAGTCTTGATAAGCCACCTCAAAGTATGCAACTTTGAATCTAAATCTACAAAACCAATTCAACATCAACTCAGAAAAAAGATAAAAACTTTACGAAAACGAATCAAACAACAAACCTGAACAGCAAGGATCTCAGCATCCTCAGCGAGGAAGAGCGTCATGTAGCTAGTGAGATTAAACGGAGCAGTAAGCCACCTACCAGGAGGCACATTAAGCTGCCCACCTCCTTTCTTCGAAAGCTTCGAGATTGCATATACAGCTCTCTCAAAGGCCTTAGTGTTGACGGTGACACCATCTCCCACCGCGCCGAAGTCCGTTAGATTGAAAGCAACGGCTCTAAGCCGAGGGAATTCGCTGGTCGTTGTTGTTGGTATCGTTGCCGTCCACCAGAAAACAGAGGAGAGACCACCACCTCCGACGCGATACAGAGAGGCTCCTCCTCTGCCGCGGGATTGCCAGATGAATAAGGAAGCGAAAGCTGCGATCCAGAAGACAGTGACGAGAGATTTGTGGGATGAGAGGAATCGCCTCCTCGTTATGGGAAGTGGTTCCACCATTCTCTGTTTTTTTGAGAATCAGAAGAGCATTGGAGAAAGTTTAGATCTTTGAGATTAAAAGTTTAGATCTTTGAAGATTAGGTGAGATGTTACTACAAGTGAGCAACTAATGATAAAGGTTTTATCTTTATTATGTGTTTTGATTATTGTTTAGAGGAAGTGTGAATCCGAAGGGAAGGGAGAGCATTCAAAGCGTGTGTGTTTGTTCGTTTGTTTGTTTGTTTGGTTTGTTGAAAGCTTAGTGATTCGATTTGTGTGTGAGAAGTTTTGTATCTGAGATGATCGCTGCAACTCTAAGGAAAGTAGAGAGATTACGCCTCTGCAAACTCAATGGTTTCGTATCTGATATGAACAAGCCCATTAACTTTTCATGAAATAAGAGTAAGGCCCATTTATATGTGTTTGTTCCCATCAGGCCCAATAGATATTCACTTGACAACTATGTAGTAGCTCTTGTTCTGAACCTGAACCGAATCGAAAAAACCAAAACCAAACCAAAATTTACAAAAGTTTGAACGGTATCTATTTTCTTAAAAATAAAAAAATCAAACCAGAATCGTTCCAAAAAACCGAAAGAATATATGAACATTTGTGATATAATAATAATACTAAGTTTTGATTATATATATATATATATATAATCTAATTTATAAATAAAATATCTGAATCATTTGATTTTATCGATTTTTTTATATTTAACTTAGATTTTTGGATTTTTCGTTTTTAGCTTTAAATTCGAACTATTTCTAATTTGGTTCTACCTAGGTTTTATACAAAAAATAAAAATTTGATCCAAACCCAACATGATCCAAACCAATCCAATCCAAAAATGTATGGTTCGGGTCTTAAACACTTCAACCGAATAACATAACCGGCCCGAACCAAAAACACTAATGCGCAGCACTACTCACACCATACTCTTTGTTTATTCTGAGTATTGGAACAAGACTTTAAGGTCTTAGAGATTGTTTTGTGGACAAAAGTAGATGGAGTGCAAAGATGGGTCTGTAGATTACCACTTCTTTAATCTGTGGAGAGAGCAATGGAGGGAGAAGATGGCTATGTATCAGACTACTACTTTAACGTTTATGTTTGTGGTCAGACAGATACATGTAGTGTTCATATATTTAGCCTAATGAAGTAGTAATTTGACGCAAAGTTTTAACAATTATACTGCAAAAGAGATATACAAGTTCCCTGAGACAAAGGCAGGATAAAAAGGAGATCTCAGTTTCATTTCCTGCAACAGAAACCATCTTCTGAGAATCCAACTAGTTTCTACTTATTACAAAGACTCACTTGAAACACTAACCTCAATCTAAGATAATAAGAGGACATCTTCTGCAGAGCCAACTTGAACTACATCAGGTTCCTTTTCCCCGAGGAGTATGTAGCTCGGGACAGCAGCAGGGTCTAGCTCAAAAGAACCAGCAGGAACACCTTCTTTCTCTTCTCCATTCAGTCTAACCGAGGGAACTCTGTGAGAGAACCTATGCATCTCGTTTGGTAAGATCAACTGTTGAAGGACTTCACGCTGTGCAGCGTGTTTGAAGACTGATACAAATCCTTCAACCTTCCCTAGATACTTCACTCCAACGCCTAGATGATCCTCGAAGCCGACCACGACTTCTACCAAGTCGTATCTATAAGGAGGCTTGTGCTGTCCCGGGTTATTCTCCCAGCTTTGGTTCCAGTCTCTGAAAAGAGCCCATGTTTCACCTTCTTTAGGGTTCACATAGATGTTCCTGCCAAGTATGGCTGGTTTTAGCTCATGAGAAAACGTCAAGTGGCTCACTGTTTCTATTCTCCCGTATGTGAACCTCCCACAAGCAACAGGAACTGATTCATCATCTTTAGGCTCAAGCCATGTAACGACAAGACTCAGCCGGAACTTGATAATCCTCTTGATTTTAGCGTACAACCGAGGCATATCATCTCGAGGATCATAAAGAGCCCATGTTTTGTCAACCACGAAAGAGCTCATTGTCTTTTTGAAGTCATGAAACTCTGAATCAGTAATCTTTATCTCCTCAGGTTCCTCATCAGTCTTGTCTTCACACGCTTTGTCTCTTTGTTTTGGAGAAGATGCAGAAGCCGAAACTACACAAGACGACTTTGTTTCCTTGTCTGCATCGTCATGGCTGTGTGATTTGTGCTTTTTTGCAGGATGGATTTGAGAACCAGCTTCACTTCCCTTCACTGACAGCAGTTGCATCCTGGATCTCTTACAAGTCTCAGCTCGTTCTTGTAACTCCCTCTCTTTAAGCTCGTCCATGACTTGTTCTAACTCTCTCTGCTTCAACTTAAGCTCTTTCTCCCTTTCTTCAAGTTGCTTTTCCTTAACATTCATCTCCTCAGCTTTGGCTTTCAGTTCCACTTCAAAGATCTCCTCTTTCTTCTCCAGTTCAATCACTTTCTTTTTGATAGCTTCATCAAGTAAGTTAAGCTCCTTCTCCCTAACTTCAAGCTGCTTAAGAGATTCCTTTTGCTTCAAGTCAAACTCTTTCACCGCCTTCTCTAACTCACACAACTTGTCATCGTTACACTTTGAGATCCTCTCAACCTCTTTCTCCCTCTCCTCAAGCTCGTTCTCTGCTTCTCCATTCTCAGTCTCACAAACCAATCTCATAACAGATGATACTAGATACTGCTTCACTTCATTCTCTTTTTCTTTCTCCTCAAGTCTCAAAGCCATGGACTTTTCAAGCAAACCAATCTTCCTCTCCCTCTCTTCAACCTCCTTTAACAGCTCTTCCTTCTTCTCCAATTCTACAATCCTTTCCATCAAAGACCTCTCCTTCAGATCTAATTCCAAGGCTCTTTCCTTAAGCAAATTTTCCACGGTGGTATACTGCTCGTGGATGTCTCTCCACTTAAGCGTAAACTGAAGAACAGGTGAAGCTATTCCCTGAATCTGATCTAAGAGTTGATGTAACCCTGAATAATCACCCTCCGTTACCATCAAATCAGAGCAAGGAACCCTAAGCACAGTTCAAAAGAAACGTCTATATCAGAAACTAATCAGTCACAGAGAATAACCAGCAACACTGGGAAAGATTCATGTATATAGCAAACAAACAAAGCAGAGAGTGAATAAGAGATCCTCCATAGAAAGTGAACAAAACCCATAAAAAAAGTCTATACCTTTAGGTTGTTAGTTTCATACCAGAAACTAATCAGTCACAGAAAATAACAAGCAACACTGGGAGAGATTCGTGTACAACAAACAAACAAAGCCGAGAGTGAATATGAGAGCCTCTTGAGAAAGTGAACAAAACCCATGAAAAAAGGCTAAACCTTTAGCTTAAAGGCTAAACCTTTAGCTTAAAGGCTAAACCTTTAGCTTCGTTAGGTTCATATGACAAGCAACACTGGAAGAGATTCGTGTACAGCAAACAAACAAAGCAGAGAGTGAATAAGAGAGTCTCTTGAGCAAGTGAACAAAACCCATGAAAAAGGTTAAACCTTTCGCTAGTCTGATCTTCATTTCGTTCCGTTTCCGGCGTGAGTTCTCGGGAAAGATGGGAAGAATCTGCTTCCATTATGGTTTTACTCCCTTTTACAGCTGAAAGATCGGAGTTTTAAGAACTAATCTCTAAGAGGAGGAAGAAAGCTTGCAAATGTATCTTTCTCTCTCTCTCTCTCTCGTTTCTTCCGTTAGACTGAGAAATTTTGAAAACAAGAGTGATGATGTTTACCAAAACTGGAGGGAGACACTGAAAAGTTATGCTTACATATTTTGGGAATTGTTTATTTTGGAGCCGTTGGATTAAACCATTTGAAGCCGTAGGATCAGCTAACATTAGCTTGTCTTTGACAGATTGGCCAAGTACGAGATGAATAAGCCCGTAGACTTTTACAAAAGAACCAGTAGGCCCAATAAGTATTATTTTTTCTCGATGGCCCAATAGATGTTTTTAATACGAGAAACTTCATGATGTAGAAGAAGTTTTTTTCTCGATGGCCCAATAAACTCTTTTCTGAAACACTTAGATGCAAAAGCTTTGTTTTTTTTTGAAAGCAATGCAAAAGCTTTGTTATGATTAGTTTTGTTTCTTAGTAGTTATAAATCTTTTGATAAGTATTAAGAAAAAAGGGTATATTAACTGCAGAGTTTATACTATGAATGATTTTGGACAAATGCTGGCTAATTAGTTCTCGTGGGTTTATGTTCATATAAATATAATCATTAGTTCAAGGTGCGACTCTTGTTTTTAGGATTAATTATTGGGCAAATATCTCAAATAAACATTTTAAATTTTTTATCATAAAAATATTTTTTTCAAAAAATGTATATATACATTTTTAGTTTAAATTTTTTAATATTTTTCATTTAAAATTTTAAACTTCACCTCTAAAATCCATCTCATAACTCTAATTGGTAAAATTAGATTAGTTAATTTAAAGGATATAAATGTATATTTATATTTTAAATAAAATTTATTTTAGTTATTTTTTAAAAAAGAAAAACTATTTTGCTGATAAAAAATTTAAGTCTATCTTGACATATTTCTCTTAATAATTATTTGATTTGTGGATTAGTCTATGTTTACCATTTTACAAAACATGTTGATTAACAAGAACCGCATAAGCAACTCTATGCACTAGGACATCCGAGAGAATACAAAGACAAGGCCCATGAAGAATGATGATAACGATACATAGATAGTCGTCGTAGTAAATAAGTGCTGCATCCATGATCCATCTACTTTGTAATGAACTTCATCTATAAAAACAAAAGTTAATTATTAAATAAGAGGTAGTGATAAATGAATAAAACAAAATCGAATGGGAAGAACGATTGAAAAGGTTAGAGGAAGTGACAAAGAATAATAAAGAAGAAAGGGACAAGTGAGGTGATAGAATTGAAACCCTAATAATACGACACATAAGAAAGGAAAGGAAAACATTTTTAAAAATATTATAAAATTGAGAGAATAATAAATATAAAAGTAGGAAACAAGCTGTTGTCCATAAGATGTTGACCGCCCAACTCTAATACTTCCAAAAGACATTCATAGTTTTGCTATAAACATTTAGTATTTTACAAGCCACACGTCAGTTCCTAGCTTTTTGTTACTTATTTCTAATTGGGTTAGTTAGATACTAACTACTTAAGAAATGTAATGGAGAATTAGAATTCAGGTAGCAATACTTTTATAAGAGTACCATGCAACAACGAGACATGAGGATATGTAAGTTTGTGTTTTAAGTTCGTGTATTAGCAAAGTTTATAGATTATTGGTTAGCTTCGTATACAACTCTTTCAATTGCATTACTTAGCAAAATTATAATGTTTCGATCACTTACGGCTAATGGATCGTCCACACTTTCTCTCTTGTTCTGTGGGTCTCATCCTGTTTAACGATCGTACGTTAATTTTAAAAAATTAAAAAATTTTGTTTACGACATTTCAATTACCATTTGACATATTTCGTATTTTAACTTTACTTATACGATATCACAAATCATTTTTCGATAGATCATTCATCATCTCACTACTCCAATCTAAACACGTGTAAACTTTGAGTTTTAAATAAATGTATAACGAAAAAAAAGTTAACTTTAATAATATATGTAACCAAATCACTTTTTTTAAACGCTTTCATATATGTTACAAAAATATCAATATATATAACTCTTGATTATGCATTGTAATTATCCCTTGTAAATCCAGAAGATGGAGCTTACTAAAAATAGTCGTATGGTTTTCATCAGTTGCTAGACATACATACGAAGCTTGGTGTGCTGGTTAGTCGGCAAAAATTATTTTGCTATATTTTTCTTTGTCGTTGTTTGGTAAGAGCTATCAACAGTGACATAATACAAATCCATATAAAAAGATAAATTCATGAATATATTAATTACATGATTTGCCAGTGTACTAAGCTGTCTTAATTTACTAATCATTACGTGGTATCCAGAGATAAAGATGTTGTGGGACATTTTATTTATTTTTCCAAAACGAATATAATAAGCACAAGATGTTGTGGAACATATTTTTATTTTATTGATGCTATTAGTATTTGATGCTATATATGACATGATGAAGAATATACTACAATTTTTATATATTAAAAGTCTACTTTCCTCACATTGATTTTTCTAGAAATATTCTCTCTATTTTGTGTTTGTGACACTTGAAAGAAATATAATTTAGAAATATTCTCTCTATTTTGTGTTTGTGACACTTGAAAGAAATATCAATTTAGAAATATTCTCTCTTTTGTGTTTTTAACACTTGAATAAAAAGATCAATTTTAGGAAAAGAAAATCTAAATTAAAAGACTTTGAAAAGAAATAAAGCTAAGAGGGCCTAAGGCGATTTTTTAATTATTTCTTTGAGGCCCACCAAACAGTCCTCGCACACACTCACTACTCTACCCTCGACGCGTCCGACTTAAGCGCGCACGTTACACCACGTGATCGTATTCATGCTAAAATACGCAGATATTTCTTATCCTACACCTCTTGGCGCAATATAAATTTTCTCTTTTCAAGCCTTTTTGTGTATACGCAGATATTTCTTATCCATTTGATCTTAAAGTTTCTAACTTTCACAAATCAAGACACCAGTTTTCGCTTCTCGACTTGAAAAGTCTCGTCCTTTCGATCTGAGCTTTTTGTATCTCTGTGTTGTTTTAATTACTTAAAAAATAACAAAAGGAGATTGTCTTCTTCAATGGATGCGAATGATGAAGTTAATCTTATTGATAGCAAGGTAAGTTTGGTTTTAAGAAGTTTCTAAATTGAGTGAAAAACAATCCTTGATTTTTGACATGGGTGTCTTTCTATTTCCGGTTTAGTTAGGCTCTTGGTGTTCTTACGGTTCTGCTCTTATGTCTGAGCTTATGTAGAATACTTTCACGGTGTTTAAATAAATATAAAATTCAAAGCTTAGGACTTTAACTCAGTTAAGGTGATGTAACGTGTCGTTTTGTTTGATACATGGTGTTGAATCAAGATTGTGTATAAGTTATCTGTTGATGTTTGCTGATTGAAGTCTAATTATGTTTTTGATCTCCAGACAGTGGTTCCTCTCAATACATGGGTTTTAATATCCACCTTCAAGCTATCCTACAACCTCCTACGTCGACCAGATGGAACATTTAACCGACACTTAGCCGAGTATCTAGACCGTAAAGTCACTGCAAACGCCAATCCTGAAGATGGGGTGTTCTCATTCGATGTTGTAATGGACCGAAGTATTAGTCTTCTAAGCAGAGTCTATAGACCAGCTTATGCAAACCAAGAGGGACCTCCTAGTGTGTTAGATCTCGAGAAGCCTGTTGATGGAGACATTGTCCCTGTTATATTGTTCTTCCATGGAGGTAGCTTTGCTCATTCCTCTGCAAACAGTAAGATTTACGACACGCTTTGTCGCAGGCTTGTTGGTACTTGCAACTGTGTTGTTGTGTCTGTGTATTATCGGCGTGCACCTGAGAACCCTTACCCTTGTGCTTATGATGATGGTTGGAGTGCTCTCAACTGGGTCAACTCAAGGACTTGGCTTAAGTCCAAGAAAGACTCAAAGGTTCATATCTTCTTGGCCGGAGATAGCTCAGGAGGGAACATAGTGCACAACGTGGCGTTAAAGGCTGGTGAAGCGGGGATAGATGTTTTGGGAAACGTTCTGCTGAATCCTATGTTTGGTGGGGAGGAGAGGACTGAGTCTGAGAAACGTTTGGATGGGAAGTACTTTGTGACGGTTAGAGACCGTGATTGGTATTGGAAAGCGTTTTTACCTGAAGGGGAAGATAGAGAGCATCCTGCTTGTAACCCGTTTAGCTCAAGAGCGACAAGCTTACAAGGGTTGAGGTTTCCCAAGAGTCTTGTGGTTGTTGCTGGTTTGGATTTGATTCAAGATTGGCAACTAGCTTACGCGGAGGGGCTGAAGAAAGCTGGTCAAGAGGTTAAGCTTATGCATTTGGAGAAAGCTACTATTGGCTTCTACCTCTTACCTAACAACATTCATTTCCATAATGTTATGGATGAGATCTCTGCGTTTGTAAACGCGGAAAGTTGAGTTGTTTTTAACAGAGACAAGAACTGTTTCGACTAACAAACAGGTGAACGTATTGCTTGTGGATTCTCTCTGTTAGTTTGTGTGGTGTTTTGTGGGAATCGTGTCCCAGTAGAACAGTGAAGTGCGTTCAGAGACTTGGAAAGGAACAAAGTAGTAGTGTAATATCTTTTGTTCTTTATAATGTTTGGCCTGTAGTTGTTAGTCTTTACTTAACTAATAGCTGATTCTTCAGCATTAGACTGATAATTACTGATATATACTTAAAGAATGTATGTAGTATTAGCTTAATCGTTGTATCTTGTATTGTATTTTTGCTCCTCTTTGTCATTGTACTCTCATGTATTTACAAAATAAGGATTGCATTCGCATTACCACGAGGGTATTTTAAATCTTTAACGTTATTACAACGACAAAGCAAAGACCAGATCTTTTATATTATGTCTTTCAAAAAGCCAAAAGGGTTTTGTTTGGACATGGGAGGAATCTTGGTACAATACAATGATGAAGAAACAGCTAAAGCTTGTGGAAACAATACAATAAATAAGTTTGTAAAAACGGACAAAAGAAATGGAGTCCACCTTAGTGAAGATCATATATGGAAAGGACCAAGAGTGTTAACTCGTCTCAAGCTCTGCTTGTTTCAGTCACATGCCTAATCAACAAAGTCCAGACATGGGTTAAGAAAATCAATAGATACACATATTGTTCCCAGGAGAAAGATTATTATATTTCATATTAGAGTCAGTTGTCTTGCTGAGACCTAAACAACAACATTATTTGAAAGGCAAAAAGTAAACATCTCTGATGAGATGCTAATGTAAAAGACCATGTTGTGGTGCTTAACGAGTCCTAGAGGCATAGGCAAAGGATGCAGCCGCAAAAATCGTTGTCACAGAGGAAACAACAGTCCAGAAGCTCTTCTTCTTGTGTGCCTCTTCTGTTGATTGCTTCATTGTCTCAGCTTCTTTCTTCATCTCCTTGATTGTGTTCTCTTTGTTTTTGAACGCTTTCTCTATTGACTCTAGCTCCAAGGCATAGGATTCTGTTCCATTTTCTTCCTTCTGCTGCTCGCTATCTGATTGTGACACAGGGGATGCGGTACTCTTTAGCATCACCAAGCTGCGTTTTGAAACCATTCCAGCTGACTTTTTCAGAGCATCTATAGCTTTTGTGAGCTCTTCAAGCTCTTTTTCCAGGATAGTCTTTTCGCTTTTCAATGATTTGGATTGTTTCTCCAAATCATTATTTGCTGTAGATAAACTCTCCCGCTCAGTCTTAATCTTCTCAAGCTCTTCTAGAGTTGTCTCAATCATCTTCTCTGATTTTGAAACATCTGCCTTGAGATCCTCTCCATGTCTCTTCTCCTCATCAAGTTCTTTATCAGCTTTCTCTCTCTCAAGCTTAACCTGCTCAAGCGCATCCCTTAACTCTCCAACTTTACAGCTAAGCTTCTCATTGGTCTCGATGCGATCATCACAATCCTTTTGTAGCGCAACAACGGCATGCTCTAGCTCATCAACCTTTCGATTCAACTCAACACGTTTTGCCTCCCCACTAAAAACACGATTCTCAAGCTCAATCTTCTCCCGAGACAACTGGTCAATCAACTTCTCCTTTTCTGAACATTGCACATTGACTACCTCCATTTGTTTCTCAACTGAACTCTTTTCCTCCATTAACCTCTCAAGCTCAGATTCCTTGACCGTCTTCTCTTTCCTTATTGCATCAATCTGCACCAGCATTCCTCTCTCTTTCTCCATAGCCTCATCAAGATTCTTCTCCAAACTAGTAACCACATCCCTCAAAACCTTCTCTTCCTTCATCAAACTCTCCACAGTATCATTCATCTTCCCTAACTTTTTCTTCAACTCCTCGATTTCCCCTCTTTGATCATTCTTTACAATCTCCATCTCATTCTTAACACCCAAAAGCACTTTCATTTCTCTCTTCAACCCATCTATCTCCTCCTTCTTCTCCTCCATGGTCTTCTCCAGAGACACCCTCTCCTTGTTCACCTCTCCAACCATCTCTTCTCTCATCCTCCCCTCCTTCACCAGCTTCTCGTTCTCATCTTTCAACCCACCAATCACCATCTCCAAACTGGACTCTTTCTCCACCAACACAACCACACTCTCCTTCAACCTCCTCACCTCCCCACACTGCAACTCAAACTTGTCCTTGATCACATCCCTCTCATCACACACCTTCCTCAAACGCTCCTTATCACTCTCCACCTCCCTCAAAACCTCATCCACTTCCCCTTTCAAAACCCTAACCTCCCGCTCTCTATCATCCCTCTCCCTTACCAACCTCTCTACCCCAACACCTATCTCTCTAAACCGATACCCAACCAAATCCATAACCAAACTCATTTCCATCTTCAGCCCTAGATTCTCGTCACTAACCTGATCCAACTCGCTCCGCAACTCACCTCTCTCCGATCCGTAGCGAGCCAACTCGGTCTCCAGCTCGTTCTTCGCCTGTGCCAGCGAATCGATCTGCTGCCTCTTCTCAACGGTCTGCTTGAGCAACATCGCGTTGAGAGACTTCAGGTTCTGGACTTTCTCCTCCGAAGCGTCGTGGTGGTCTTCTTCCATTGAAGACTCCCGGCTAAGTTTCGTAGCTTTCAGCTCATGGCTTTGTGGATTATCGTTGACAGTGGCGTTAGCGTTACTCTTACGCGACGCTTTCTTCTTGGCCATTGTTTTGGGGGGATTCTCGAAGCTGTGGAAAGTGGCGGCGGAGAATTAGGGTTTTGGGTTTTGAGGATTTCGATGGACGTCAAGTGGTTTTGTAGAGTGAGGGAAGACTGGGAAGATAAAGAGACCCAATCTTCGTTTTTTGGGGGTTAAATTCGAAAATTCAAAAGTTGGGGTCCATGAATTTAAGGGTAAGATATCTTATCGGTCTTTTCTGTCAGTTACGAGGATATATTTGTAAATCTGTAAGACTGCAAGTGGCTGTCACGTGATTTTAAGTTTAGT